>JAHDVE020000136.1:0-189788 GCA_022606495.2 Halesus radiatus
AGATCTTTATTTTTTGATACTTTTGCTTCTCATATTTCTCTTATGTGATGGAGAGGTAATATAAATAAAAAATATAAAACTTAACATAATACACGGAAACACCACAAACTACACACATCAAAAATACACTCGACGAAATACGGACTGAAATCATTGGAATACATTGCCTACACCAACTATAACAAATTGCTAGACACGTGTACGTTTCTAACAAATCTCGAAATGATATTCTGAAATCTTTTTTTTTTCTATCTCAGTGAATGAACTTATTTTGCGTGTTTTACTAAGTAATATTTTTCCTTATTTTTCTTTTTTTTTTCATCCTTTTATTTTACGTACTTATTGTTATTTATTTGTTTGTATTATTATCACTTATGGAACGTATCGCATTGTACTACCACTGCATGCCTTCTGGAATAAAGAACTAATATTATTATTATTATTTAAATCCTATTTAGAAACTGATAAAAAAATATAAACTTATAAGTACCAACTCTGTTCTAATAGCAATCCTACCAAACTTTGTAGATTCGGATATAGATGTACTCTTTTCTCTATTGTAAAATCTTTTTACGTATTTTTAAGAATTTTTTTTTATTGTATCTGTATATTTCGAGCCTGTAACTTTGTTTATGTTATATTTCCGTTGTTTATATATATTATTGTTTTTATGTTTTCATACACATTTTTGCTTTAAAAGCTTTGTAAAACGAAGTATTATGTACCAATAATTAATTAACAGTTCAATAGTGAGTTTAATTGATAACACATGGGAATGCAACATCGTCGTATGTCTTATTTGAAATACATAATAATAAATATGGTAGAACCTATATATAAAGATATCACGGGGAGTTGATAATTACTTACATATACTTCAACAGTACACAGCTGCTGACCCTGTACAAATCACAAGTGCGCCCTACTGTTGATTTTGGCATCCATATCCCAAATACCTTAAAAAACCATTGACTCTGTGCTGAAACGGACGTTACATCTGTTAGATTCCCCATATCTTAACAAATGGGTTGCAATCTTTAGAGTACAGGAGTCAGGTGTAATTGCTGTCTTTATTTAACCGGTATCCCAATGGAAGCTCGGAGGAACATTCGTCATTGACACCTTAGGCATCAGCGCATAATCGGGAAACATGCCAAACGCGTGCCCAACATTTGTACACGGTCGACATTGAGGACGGGTCGTTTGCACGACTCGTTCTTGAGTTCAACAGTCCGGTTGTGAACGGATTTGCCAGCCTCTGTGTTTCCTCTCCCGTACAACAAGGCCCATCTTCACTCCTTCCCCTCCTAAAAAAGCCTCTCTACACAGCATCCTCAAAAATAACATATTTGAACATTTTTTCGTTGAATGTTTTTTTTGCAGTAATTCCACACAGTATGCTCTGAGGGAAATAATTTCCCTCATGTCCTATATCATCTTTAGGGATGCTGTGTGGAGGGTCTATTAGAGGATAGGAAGGAGTGAACTCGGGTCTTAAAGATACCAATGTTATAGGATGGAGGAAACACAGAGGCCGGCAGATCATTCCACACCGAGCTGTTGAACACGAAAACGAGTCGTAGAAGCGACCCATTCTCAAGTGACCAATATTAACCATGTTAAAATGTTTGGCGCGCGTTTGGCGTGTTTCCCCACTATGCACCGGTGCGGAAGGGATCAATAATGATAGTTCCTCAGAGCATTTTCCATTAAAATACCGGTAGAACAAGGACAGCATTCCCACCTGACGTCCGTGCTCCAAAGATTGCAATACGTTTGTTAAGATAGGCGAATCTACCAAACGGACCGCCCGTTTCAAAAACTAAATTTGAATACTCTCAGTATCGCCATGGTCGGATACTACTATTCAGATTTGATTTAAAACATCACTTTAACTATGTTTAGATACTAGATATGAATAGCCAGGTACAATCCAACCATCCTCTCACTCATCTCCTACCCTACTTTCCACAACACAAGTTTAGCCAAATAACAATGATATAGTTCCGCTGGCCCGGACAGATGAAATTTCTGCCTGGTTTCACATTGGTTGGCGAACGGGGATAGACTTACTCTGTGATTAAAGAAATAATAATAATAATATTCATTTATTTGAAACACATTATTTAGCATCGACATCAACTTTGACTGACCAACTGGGAATAAATCCCGTTTTAGGACAGTCATATTGACAATTTTAGTTCATATTAATTGCCATTATACAAAAACAGAAGGGAAAAAGCTAGTATTGACATAATATGGTAATAGAATATATCCAGAAAAAAATTACAATAATTATGTATATGTGTTTGATAGGTACTGGTATGAGGAAAAAAATGAGTACTTAAAAAAAAGATAATATTATTGAGTAATATTGATAAGATTGAGTTACGCATCATTCAGCTTTATGGGCCGACGACGAAACTCTGAGATGCAGCCCGAATAGGATGCAGCAAATATTTAATAACATATTAAATATATTTTATTCAGTAAGTACAAAAAGCAACTTCAGGAAATTGTTTATAATCAAAAGTTTCCCCTTTTTTCTTTCCATGTTTAGAGTTTTTAATCCAGTTAAGTTCTTTTCCCAATATAATAACACACTTCAAGGACCATTGATCTACCACCCCACTGTTTTCAATGAACAACATTATATTTTAGAATGGGTTGGACGAAAAGTGAAATACGTAGATTCCGTGGCCCAAGTCCGTAGATCATAAACAGTAGGTACTTATAAAATACTAAAATTAAAACAGGATATGAAATATGGCTTCATCATTACAGGTGATGTCTCAATCACGACCCGTTAAGTATACAGTCCCGAAAAGGGTGAGCAGTTAGACAGAGGTGATTACAATTTAATCCGTCTCATTGTTTCATAAGGTTCAATTTCTGCCCACATATAGAAAACGAATACTCAATTGATTTAATTTTATTTAAATTTGAGACAGGCACTTGTTGATTAAACACTTGCGTTAGATGAGGTCGAAACACTAATAGGTTTTTTTCGATTTTTAATTACATATTTTCGCAACGGTTGTTTTTGACAGTTCGCTCTCACGACTTTGTTTAGAAATAAAATAACCACTTTGATAATATTTTATGTGTCCAGTATCCACTCGAAAGTCTACCAGACAATTATTTTTAAACTTTAAATACACTTATTGTATGTTTAGATTTAGACTATAGGTATTCCAAGAACATTAAGTCACCTGCATAATTTTTTTTCTCTTTTTTTTTTGTTTTTTAAATTTCAATCCTTAAAATCGGACCATTTTTTATGAAGAGGAAAAACCGGATATAATTTAAGAGTGCAAAAAAATAAATTACATGGCAAAAAATCATTTAAAAAAATGACGAATTCCACACGAATGGCAGAGGGGAATAACGATAATGAGGCGTATCAATAATATTACGTTTATCCATATTATTGATGTTTTACGGAATCCAAATATTTTACAATAAAATCAGCTTATTAATAATTAAAAAAAAATACTAGCTACCCAATGAATAATAGAAAAATAACTATAAAGTTTTAAATTAAATGTGTTTAGTACAAGGAAGGTAAACACGAAAAAGGGAAGGTTTATTAAAGGTATGAAACATATTAAAAACAAGTTGGAAGGATCACACAAAATATTTAAAAAACACTGACGGTTTTTATAAGGTTTATGTGGAATTTTGAACAGCCGAGCATTATTGTGCAAATATACCTTAATTTCCTTGATGTTTGATATTATTATCCTACTTCTCAGATTTAAAATATGCTTCTGTATATATATAGTTAGATTTTGTTAAGCTTTGCACCCTGACCGTTATACTGGATAAGTTCACTTTGCATCTATCATCTGTCAATTCAAATACGTAGCGCGAAGACTGGGCGGACTTAATTCGGTTAACATTATAAGTTCATAATGCTACATTAATGAATAAACAATATGTACGTATGTAAACAATGTCATTTACGTGACAAAACGCGTGAAAAATATTACTATTGCCTAAATAATTGATGGAACATAATATAATTATACCATATTTATAGCTTTTCAGATATCATAGAATACAGAAAAAAATACCTATTGTTTGGTTTGACATTTTTATTTGGCTCCAACGAGATCGATGTTACAAAACGTGAAAAGTCAGCGGAAGTTTGGGTGTTGTAATATTAAAAAAAAATTGTGTAGAATTCAATAAAAAATAAATCGCGAGCCGGACATTTTTTAGTAACATTTTCGACAAGTCTTAGTAGAAACATCTATCCGCACGATTTTTTTCAATCTGTTATGAAATGCGTGCAAGTAGCCTATTATTGCGATATTTCACAGACAACACCATCTAACTTCGTATTTTCTGTTTTGCAATAATTCAAATCCCAGAGAATTATACCTAAGGAGTAATAAAATCTATTGACGTAAAATATTCTGGAATATGTCGAAAAGACAGAAATTTGAACTAAATAATATTCTTTGTCCTATTTCCCACGATTAAATTTAAAAAAAATAGAGACCGCCATGTGTTAAATAATAATGATCCTTTCGTATTATTCCATATTCTTTACCACACTTTTTTTGTAAATAAAGCTATAATTTTGAACTGTCAAGAACTACACGGATATCATTTTGATGGCTCAACGCTCCATGGAGATTATTCCATAGAAAGTTAAGCTAGGTTGTGTTGTGTTGTGCACAGTTGTGCATTAGCCTTTGGATCAAATTTCGGTTCAACACTGTTCAACGCTATGTTTGATTGGGAACAACGGATGATAATTAATTATTACCTGAATGTAGAACTATCTAAAGTCGCATTCAAGTCATTTTCGTTTTCAATCATTCATTATATTTCACTTAAAGTTTTTAATGTTTCATAATATCTTTGATTATTCGGTGATTGTTATTGTGTTTAATTTGTAGAACTGCATTTAATTTAAAAACGAAAAAAATGAAATAAATCAAAATTAATATTGTCCTTCTTAAGTTCTGCAAGTATTTTAGTTTTAATTATTGTGACAGCTGTTCCGTCGTTAAAAGCCATTTCACATTCACACTTTGAAAATGATTAAAAACTAAAATGCTTGCAGAATTATTATTATTAAATTTGATTTCCTGTAATCCAATTTAAAAAAAATCAATTACTATTAATTTAAAAAAACTTAAAAAAAAAATTCAGTTCTACGCATTAAACTCGAACACAGCATTTTAATATATATTTTTTAAATACACATATATGTAATTTCTTCAAAAGATTGGTATTCATTTTGTGGCGTCATTATTAATATATATTTGAAAGCGAAGCTTTTCTCGACAGGAATTAGTATTACGTACATTCCTGATGAGTAAAGCTTCGCTTTCGAAACATGTTGATATTTATATATTAATAAAGTGGTGATTACAAAGTAATTTTTATTACATATATAATATACCTGTATTATCAGATGTTGTTGAGCAGAATGATTTGAGCTAGAAGGACTATATTCCATCAATTTTGTCGACATGTGCAGAAATTATCTTTTTTTTACATTAATTCCACACAGGAGAACCCGAGGAAAATAATTTCCCTTAGGGCCTATGTCATTTTTGGGGATGCTGTGTGGAGGGTCTTTTGAAAGAGAGGAAGAAGTGCACATGGGTCTCTTCAAGACTTATTGTAGGAGGAAGGAAACACAGAGGCCGGCAAGTCGTTCCACAGCCGGGCTGTTGAACTCAAGAACGACCCATTCTCGTGTGACAAATGTCAACCGTGTACAAGAGATAACATCAAATGAGAGAATCAACCTAAAACGGTTATATAAGTGCTTCAACACGTGGCTAATAAACAGTCAAAGGAATTGCATCACCAATTTACTTGCAAACTCTCCTTAATATGATATTGTTATTCTTATTAGTATTACATGCATGTTTAATTTAAACATTTTTACTGTGCACTTTTAAACAATCTTTTTTTTACGTTTTTTTTATTTATTTTGTACCTTCGGATATACACCTTCTAAACTTTGCATTTCATTTTTATTTTTATGTATGTGCTTTACGCATTTCCTTGTGTATTTTAAAATATTTTTCTTCATAATCTTTTACTTTCGTATATATATATATTTATTTTTTATTGTTACCCGTCTCAGTACAGACATCGTCTAGTGAGACTGGTAAAGTACATGTAAATGTTTAAAATTTTATGCCAATAAACGCCCGGGTTGCCAGCAATGAAGTGAAATAATCCTCTTCCAAAACTTTAGACACGTCTCCCATAAAATGCTAGGATGTTCTGCGTCTGGGTGACGAAATATTACGTAGGTACTACTCTCAGTCACGTTGTTGAAGCTAAATTTCAGGAGCAAATTTTGATTATGGAATTCGCTGATTTTAACGATTGTAGAAATGATTTTTGAATTGTGTAATAAACTAAAAGAACTATAATATGATGATAAGACATTATTGCCCGCCATTCAACAAGATACAATCTAATAATAAATAAGTTCGCTAAATCGGTTTATATTATATGACACCTTGCATTGCGTTCAATTGTACGGAGCGCTGCGCGTTGGTCTAATGGCCACTTCTGTCCGTTAGGATTGGTATATCGACTCCAGCATCTCTCCTCATGAATACGGTGCGTTATCGATCCAAATTTACGGCATCTTACCTTATCACGGCATCTCCCTTATCACAGTACATCTGGGGGAGGTACTGCCTACTGCAACATTTACGCACGGTGCGGAGATCATGCAGTCACTTACGCAGCATCTGTAACAGTAACAGTAGAGATCATGCGTTATATTTTATCTCGAAGAGTTATCGGCTTTTTGCGATGCAGGATAAGTGACTTCAAACTCAGTGATATCGCATTGTTGAAAATAGATTTTGACGTTATGATTCAAATGATAGATCTTCTATCAATAATATCCGGTTAAGCTTATAATAATGTTTCATTTTATCCTAGTAGCTACTAACCGGTTTCGTTTTAGTTTTGACACCATTTTCAACTGAATAGATCACATAATTATTAGTGCTCAACGATAATTTTCTTGTGTAACGACAGAGAACAGAACCAATTACAAATTCTCCAAAATAGATCAATTCGAATAATATACTAAAGCGAAATAGATATTCAAAAGTAGCTAAAATGTTAGAGGAATTAAATTGACTAACAGTGAAATAAATGCTGACATTGAACTCAATGATTTTCATACATAAAATCAGAAGCAACATATTTACCAATATATTTCTCCAACAAAATTAGTTACAGCATGGACATTCACAAACATAATACAAAAACATGTAAGGAAATTAGACTACCGAAAAACAGTAAAGCCAGTTCGCAAAACAGGGCTGCATCCCTTTTCATGAGTTTCGTCGTCGGCTCATAAAGCTAAGTGATACGTAACTCAATCTTATCAGTATTATTCAATAATATTATCTATTTTTGTACTCAATTTCAAACGCATTATTTTCCCCATATCACCAACCAGTACCTATCAAACACATATACATAATTGTTAACTATATAATATTTGTTTTTTTTCTCATCTCTTCATAAGTACTTAACTATTATACTATACTCATATTATCTGGTACCGTGAACGATTACTCTATACTTTTTTTTTCTTATCTCTTTGAACTTAACTATTATTCTATTGTATATTAATTATCATACTATATTATCTGGAATCTGGAATACGCAATTGTTTTTTTTTCAATTCTGTTCTTCACATTCTGTTCTCAATATACTTAATTATTGTACTTTTTTCTAGATATATTATATTACTGTACTATGACAATACTACCTTTCCCCTTCTATTTTTGTACAATGGCACTTTACATGAACTAAACTTATCAATTTAACTGTTCTAAAACGAGATTTGTTCCTAGTTGGGCAGTGAAAGCTTTCTTACGTTTTGTTGTTAAACATTGTGTGTTTCAAATAAATAAACATTACTATTATTATATTATTATTAGTAGTAGTTTATTTTATTGAGAGATGAAATGCTATAATGTTCTGCCGGACTCAAAATTACACCAAATAAAACATTTTTAATAGATTGTAAAAATCACATTAAGTTAAGCAATACAAAAATTCATAAAGTTTTTTATTTTAATTATCATTAGCCATATGTAAAGTACCCAATAGTAAATAAGTCAGAATAATTAGTTACATGTAACAGTATATAAGTTGTTATTAGTTATTTTTTAAATTTAAATGTATAAATAACTAAAATATTTTTTTTTTAAATTGGTATTCGCTTTGTGACGTCATTATAAATAAATGAACTAAAAATCAGTATATAATCACCACTTTATTAATATATACATATTAAAATGTTTCGAATGAGATGCATTCCTTATCAGGAATTTGTATTCTGTATATTCCTGATGAGGAAATCATCGCTTTCGAAAAATGTTGATATGCATATATTAATAAAGTGGTGATTACAAAGTAATTTTTAATTCATTCATTAAAATAAAATAAACGAAACAAATACCAAGCAATGAAATACAATTTTAATCTGGTTATGACGGTGATTCCAGTATTATTCCAATTCATTAAGTAAAATTTGCTTTGTGCACCTATAATTTTGAATTACAAATAAGTACATACAACAATGCAAACAATATGTATTTCTACCTTACCTTCTGCTTTATTGATTGAATAATTTTACAAAATTGCATTGTTTTCGATACAATTGACATTTTGAACTCATTGCAATCTAAAAATATTAAAATAGTTTAACGTCATCGAATTATAAGGCATTCCTGAAAGGATAATTTATTTCGACCTATTTATTTTAACTTAAACATACCTTCTCCTACGTCCAAATACAATAAATTATTGAAAGTAATGTTGGTATTCTTGGCATTTTTGGAGTGGTAGATACTCTCAGTATCATCCTGGTGAAAGACCACCATTCAGAATCAAAACGTTGCTTAAAATGGGCTTAAACATGTTTAGTGACCAGATATTAATATCTAGAAATTTCGCAACCTTCATCTTTAACATCTCCTTCCCCTCTGCTCTTCCTTCAGCCTCACAAAATTCCCCAATTGGGGGTGTCATAGTCCTATTGTATCCGAACATCAGAGAGCAGGTGGGACTCTTATGCGGTATTCAAATAATAAAAAAACAAACGTGAGCAAACTCACAAACAAAAATTATTTCAAAATAAATTAATTAAAAATTATTTTGTGTTCACCACTTTATTAATATATTGTCAAGTATAGACAAATAATAAATATATTTTTACATTATTATTTTTTAGTGTTCTACATATTCCTGATGAAGAAACCATCGTTTTCGAAACAAGTAGATATGTACATATTAATAATGTGATTAACAAAATATATTTTAATTCATTTATTAATAATGATGCCGCAAAGTGAATACCAATCTTTTGAAGAAATTATAAGAGAAAATGATTTATTTAAACAACTCACGGTTAACGTGTTTTTTTCTTGCACCCTGTAGCTATGGCATGGCAATTTTCTTATTCAATTTTCTATGTAGTCGTTATTTTATGATTTATCGGCTGAACGCAGCGTCATTACACGCAACGCACTTTTAAATCAAACAGCACCGTGCGGCTTGCCCAATCACACCGCGCAAGGAGGAAACTACATTATAAAATGAACGATAAATTATAATGTTTAAAACATTCTCCATTTTCACACTAAGATAATAATATTATGTGGAGCACTGAAGAGACAACCGGTAGAAGTACTTATTTATTTATTTAATATAAACGGTATAAATATACCATAAAGAATAATTACATGTCGCAGTTTACTACAAGCATAAGAATATACCACAAATAATTTAAAAAGGTAACTATTAAATGTGACAGTACAATGACATCAGAGAGTATATAAAGAATAAAGGTTTATGAAGGATATAAAACTTAAAGGTATGCGTACCCATAAAACATATAGTAAACTTAAATTAAATTAATATTTATTGAAAAGGTATGATAGTATAGCCTACTTGTACTTAAATACAGTTAAATAGATCCGCTACATCTGTGTATCTACTACTTACTTCATCTAATCTAGGAACAATCGAGTGTTTGTAATGCTCCGTCCTCTGATTTTGGAACGAGTTGCTCTCGTAGGGATACGAAATTGAATGAGGTTAATTAAATCAGTGCTGTCTATACTATAAGTGTGCTGTTGGGGTGTCTGTATGCCCGAAGTAATGTAATTTTTTTTCTTTCTTAAAAAATGATTAAACATTTTCAAATATGAAGTTTCTTCGTGATCAGAAATCCTTTTTCTTTTTTTTTCTGTCTGAGGCCTATGTGTCGGAAAGATTAAAGAAATTTCCGGTTCCGTGATAAATCAACACACGTATGGAACTGTATATTTAATAAAAAATAATATAAGTCATTAAAAGTACGAAAAAAAAACCCGAAAACCCAATCTAACCTAACCGAATTGATCATTTTTATTTTATTTTTATTTCAGTTTGTTATTTTTTATTTATATAGTAACTAATTAGGATAGTTTGGATTAATATTGAAATAATAATAGTAATAATGTTTTATTACCTTCTTTTTTATAAGAAATAATGATATCGTCACTGGGATTTCCCGTGCTGAGGATTTCATTTACAAAACATTAAATTACATTATATTAAATTGATGTGTTTGATGGAAAATAAATAATTGTTTAGGTGAGGTGTTTTGAGTGCAGTTGAGTTTTTTCGGTGTTAGTCTGTATTTGGTGTTAATATATTTTCTATTTCAGATCTCCCTATGTAACGTATCCAGTGTTTTATTTGTTTTTTTTTTTTTTACATTTATTATGGGTGTTGTGATTTTTAAAGGATAGTGGGATTTTCGGTCTTCGGTTTTAATTAGGTTCTCGGTCTGGTTTTATTTTTTTTTGTACTTTTAATGACTTAATATCGGTTTTAAAAAGCGTGTCGATTCTTACGTCTGTTAATTTTTCCGGTCAACAAATTTACGAAGTTAGTCAGAATCTAAATTGGAAATGTAACCGCATAGATTTTGAAATCGAATAAGGGTTCTAATGAACATTACATTTGGGGCAGTGGTTCCCAAAGGCGTTTCCCGCGGATTCCTCCCAGAGGGGGTCTGGGGCCACGGATTCCTCCCAGAGGGGCCCGGTGCTCGGGGCCACGGATCGGCCTTAAATCAGCTCTTTTTCATTTAGTTTATTTACCTGTTAATCACAATAAAGTTTTTTTCTGATCTAAAATATGTTTTATTTATTTTACCTAACGATCACTGCACAAAAATCATAGACCTACGAAATTTGCGAAGTGCACTTTTAAAAATTGACACAGGGAGACATTGCCTTTGGAAAATCTGGATATATCAAGGGCAACGCGAATTGAAATTTTGGGAACCACTGATTTAGGGCAAAAATATTTCTAATAAAATATATATATGTATAATCCGGAATTAAATACCTTTTTTTCTCTATTTTTGGTACGGACTGGTGGTGGATTTCCATTATAATTTATTACATAATTGCTTCAAAAGATTGGTATCACTTTATGACGTCATTATTAAAAATTACTTTGTAATTTTATGTTTTTAATGAAAAAAAAATATATATATATATATTAGAGTTAAGGATTACCAAAGGTGTTTAAATATTAATAAATATATTGAAATTGTCAACCATATTTTGGAAACAAATCATTATTTTGATACAAATAAGGGTTTAAAATTTTACATACACATACAACCGGCTTACAATAAGAAAAAAAAAATTAGTAATTAGAAAAAGTGTTTATGGTCAACTAAATGTAATTAGTAATTAAATATATATTTTTTAAATGGCTATCTCTTGAATTTATTTTCATATTAATATTAATAATGAAAATATTTTCTTTTTAATTTCGAATATAAATTTGTTATTTAATGTTTTATAATAATTTTTGAATAATTACGTACCTACTTTAATCAATTTTTGTTTATGTTTATAATTTGTCTATTCTTACACTATTGTGTTATATGTTTATCATTTGACTATTCTGGACATTACTATTTTTTAACATTCTGTATATTCCTGATGAGGAAAGCATCGTTTTCTAAACATGTTGATACGTATATATTAATAAAAGTGGTGATTACAAAGCATTTCTTAATTAATTTATTAATGATGCTACAACGAGAATACCAATCTTTTAAAGAAACCATATCAAATCATAGTTTACCACCATTATTCCCCAAAAATTGTACCGGTATGATGGCCGTCATTGGATGAAAGCAGATCAGGTCAAAAACAGAAAAGAGAAAAAAATTGTTTTTATAAGTAATTTTTTTAATCCTACATAATAATATGTACGCAGAGTGAACGCATGATATACCACACGTGAATATCAAGTTTGTAATACCCTCCGTTTGCGTAACATCAAACCAGTACATAACTTAGTAGGGGATGCGACTAGATACGTAATCTCTACTGGATTCGTGCAGCTTCGATCGAGCGACGACTAGATACGATCCTCTATCTCGAACTGTTACGTAGTACTCGTCGGGCTCACACAGACGACCCGACCACAACCTGATAGAGATGAGACTAGATACGAAGCTCTGTCAGATTATGTCTGCACAAATGATTTAATTGTGCAACGCCCGATTTCATAATTTAATTTTATCGATAGAGATGCGACTAAGATACAAATCTCTATGTTTGCACAAAATAATGATTTGTGCAAACTCCCGATTTCATTTCATTTCATATGGCTCTCGATAAGCGTAGTTCCGGGTGTGTGGAAGAAGTGAACGATAAACAGTGCACGTTATCGTCTTCTTTTTTCTACGCCCCTGAATGTCGTTTTCATGCCGAGCCGCTACTGGCCACTAACGGGACATTTCTCCGACCCCCGCCACTTCTACGGTCGCTCCCGGCGACGGTCCCGAAAGCAGAGCGGGCTCCCATTGGTTGAGCCCCTGCGATCCACAAAAACTTGTCAAAAATTATTGTTCTATCAAAATTGTCTGTCTTTGTAAGCGATTCCTGCGGCTGCGGTGACTGATCTAACTGACTGGTGGTTATAAAAAAGTATTGTTTACAACCGGGAAACACTACACAGACGGACGTGCCTGACCAGGGGCTGCTCTGCGACTTGCTGTGGCCCGACCCCGACAAGAACACCACCGGCTGGGGCTAGAACGACCACGGAGTGAATTTCACCCTCGGCATTGAGATTGTTGCCAAGTTCCTCAACAAGCACGACTGATCTGATCTGATCTGTCGGGCGCTTCAGGTGGTAGAGGACGGGTATGAGTTCTTTGCCAAGAGGCAACTGGTCACTCTCTTCTCGGCGCCCAGCTACTGCGGGGAATTCGATTATGCAGGTGCAATGATGTCAGTGGAAGACACGCTGATGTGCTCCTTCCAGATCCTGAAGCAGCCCGACAAGCGCCACCTGGCGTACGTGCAGACCAACACCAACCGTCCCATCACGCCGCCCAGGGGCGTCACCAACAGGACAAAGAAGAAGAAGATTTTAGGGCTCTATCAGTCCCCCCAGCGCCCGTCCTGCCACTCCCCCGCCAATGCAACATGGACGACAGTGTACAAATGCCACAACGGGCTATAAAGTGTACCCATTTAAGAGTATTCTGTGTTATTTATCCTAAAAAATATCGATAATAATTCATTGTCTTAGCTTAAATACATTCTTGATTATCATTTGTATTAGCGTCTTGCAATATATCGTAAGGAATAAATACAGTTAGCTTTTTTTTTTCAATTTAGCATGTATGAAAACTTAGACCAAGCCGTATTTAGTTTTTATAATTTAACTGCATCTCTTTATATGGTCTATAAATAATGTGTAATGATCGCCTATAATAAATAATGCCTGTCCAAAAAGAGAAAATAAATGTAAAAAAAAAAACTTCATATAAAGTGTCATAGATGTAATATAAGAATAGGAAGTAATATTTGTACAGCGCCCTTGTGGTGATTTTTCACAAAAACGGCGCTATAAAAATCATCCGATTATTATTATTATTATTTTATTATTAGTCAGTCGAAAATAAATTTGGTTACTTGGTAACAGTGGCGTCTAGTCCATACAGGCTTCAAAGTTGTGCCCACCTGAAGAAAACAAACCTTTAAAGAAAACGAAATAATTTTCGATAAAAATGTATTTTCCTCAAATCAGAGAATTTTTCCTCCACTTCAAAAACATATGATAGATTTAGCCAAAACACTTTAGTCCAAATTAGAATCGAACTCGAATCTCTCTATCTCCAACTTCGGCCGCTGTTCCCCCAGCACCGACCCCGTCCATCTTTGCCCAAATTCCATCTTATACCCTCCATTACCTTAGTAAGCGGGCTAAAATATGCCGCTAGCACAGTTAATAATTCTTTGAAATAAATTAAATAAAAGCCCCACAGTAGCAATAGGAAGCCCGCTCACTGGGTAGAGATGATTATCTCTACATTTATACACCTGCAACCACGGTTGACACAGGAGAGGGAGAAATGTTCTCCGGCACTGTACACAAAAATTTTACAATACGATACATCACAGATATTTTTGTGACAATCGTTCTACACCAATAAATTGTTTCTATTTGACAAATATATGCTTTTTAGGATAATTATAATAAACAGCAATTTTCAAATATTCACTTCACAGTTCATACCCGAACTTGGAAAGCAACGCATTGTATACTTTTGTTCATAGAGCAATCATGTCTGATTACGTCTAAAGGGGATCGAAATGACAATCTAGTCTCATTTAATGGAAGCAATCGTCACACCAAACCCTCCATTGATATGCTTGGTGTAACCTTAAGTGACCAGGTATGTGGGCTCCATCGAAGCAAGAGTAAAGTTAGCCTTTCAGAAGCTGGGCGTATCGTACAGAGCCCGCAGATACTTTAATAGTACACAACTGCTGATCTTGTACAAATCGCAAGTGCCTCCCACTGTAGAATTTCTCACCCACCTCTGCTCGGGAGCCCCAAAATATCTGAAAAAACCCTTGACTCTGTGCAGAAACGGGCGGTTCGCTTGATAGATTCGCCAAACGGATTGCAATCTTTGGAGCACAGACATTGGGTGGAAATGCTGTCCTTGTTCTATCGGTAATGGAAGATGTTCTGAGGAACTAGCGTTTCTGATCCCTTCGGCACCGGTGCATAAGCGGTAATTAGACGATACCTATTTTCATACAGATTAAATTGTCTTTTTCTATGGAATTTTGTATGGAATTTTCCATAGAAAAAATCAAATCACCAATAAGAAAATAGGTATCGTCTAATTAATCGAAGTTTTCATTACGTCACGTCGTCGCACAATGCTATTATTGCTCCGCTTCTATGAAGTAATATTGTATAAACAGCACTGATATCGGAAAGTTTTCCAATACAAGCACTTCTACTCTTTAAGTGACGTTTCTTCAACACTTTAGTCGGGAAACACGCCAAACGCCCGCCCAACATTTGCACACGTTTGACATTTGTCACATGAGAACGTGTCGCTTCATTCTTGGATTCAACAGCTCGGCTGTGGAATGATTTGCCGGCCTCTGTATTTTCTCCCTCCTACAACATGGGTATCTTCAAGACCCGAGTTTACTCCTTCCTATCCTCTAAAAGACCCTCCATACAGCATCCCCAAAGGTGATATAGGCCTTGAAGGAAATTATTTCTCTCAGAGCCCACTGTGTGGAGTTACTGAAAAAAAATGCACGTCACTGGTTAGTAGATATATTTATTGAGGAAGAAAATTACGAATCATTCCATACCTTAGAACCCGCGAGGTCTCTAACGGGTGCACCTGAAACATATTCAGGAACTAAATTATGTATTAAAAAAAAATTAAGATTTAGAAGAAACTATTGTTATGAACACGAGAAAAAAAAATTGGGCTCGTCCGGGATTTGAACCCGGGACCTCTCGCACCCTAAGCGAAAATCATACCCCTAGACCAACGAGCCTGTTGGGCGCTGTGCCAAAAATAGGTTTCATAAAACACTTCAACCCCTAGCGTCCTAGGAAAATCCCTAGCGGAAAATTTGGAAAGCTTGAAACCCATACAAATTTTCGTTGAATATTTTGGTCGAAAATCATTTATTTTCACAATGATGCACGCATGTCTTAGATATATTGTACAATATTTCAATGTAAGTATTGCAGTTTGATGATTCGTTGTGAATTCAAGTTGATAAATCATTTAAATATTCAGCGGTATCATATTTAGTATGAATATGCCCCTATGAATAAACCACAGAAGCTTCTAAGCTTCCTACATTATTCACAGTACTCGTGTTTCGGTTTATATCCAGAGACAGGAGGCGGGAGAGGAGCTACTGCTTTATATAATACTCGTATATAATACGGGGACTTGCAGCAACAATGGATGCCGAATATCTCCGTGGAGTATCGGAGGAATAAATCGATATTTTATCCTTAGACAATACCGTCAAAAGGAAAGCCGACGAGATGCAGTGGCTTTAATACAGTGGAGTGCCATCACGGGGCACTGAGGAATGAAACCTTATGGGCTATATATCACTATAAGGGAATATTTATTAATACACACATATCTACATGTTTCGAAAGCGGTGTTTACTTCATCAGGAATATGTAGAATATTGTAAAATAATAATGTCAAGTATAGACAAATAATGAACATGAACACAATAATATAAGAATAGACAAATTATACACACAAAAAAATGTTTACAGTAGGTAAGTAATTAATCAAATATGTTGATAAAAAATTATTATAAAACTTTGAATTACAAATTTATATAAGAAATTAAAAATTTTTTTTTTTAAATTCAAGAGTCTTTAAAAAAAAAGATTTTTAATTCAATTTAATTCATTGTTAACGCTTTTTCTGATTTCTAAAATTTCTAATTTGTCTAATTGTAAACCGGCTGTATTTGTATGTAAAATTTCTAAAATTTTATATATATCAAAAGAATGATTGGTTTCTAAAATCTGATTGGCAAATTCAGAATAATTGTTATTATTTAAACAATTAATCCGAATTGAACGCTTACACAGTCTTGGTAACAATTACTCAAATGATATGGATGTATTTGACAATAATATAAACTTGGAAAATTTCAAAAGAAGGTTGAACGAATTGTTTCTGCCTAGTTTATAAATTATTTTTAATTACAACTTTTACATTATTTACTTATTTGTTATTAATGTTAATATTGACTTTTTGGATATTGTATATTTTTAGATTTGGTGCAGTTTTTTAATTTTTCTTTTTTCAAGTGTAACTTAACTTTTATCAATTGTAATTTAACTTTGTGAATGTTTTCTATTTTTTGTTTTTATTAAGTGATTTTAAAAATGGTGTATCTGTATGTAAAAGCCCCCTGGGCGTGTAACTAAATAAATCAAATTGAATATGATTTTAATCAAGTTCTGCATTTGTTTTTTTTTGTTTAGTTCGAAGAAATTCTCATTTACTCATTTTTTTTTAAATTTATTGTTAATCAAACTTAATAATGTTATTAAGTTCTGCGAGTATTTTTAGTTTTTATTATTATGAAAGCTGTTTCGAGATTTAAGGCCATTTTCAAACCACGGTTAATCCACATTGTGACGACTTATTTAAATGATTTTATTTGCTCCCACCCAATTCAAAGTTGGACGGGTTTTCAAAAATAATAATGATCGATTTTATCGATAATAAATCATTATTTTTAAAAACCCTCGCTGAACTTAATAACAACATTATTAAATTTGATTTATTAAATTTTTAAGCAATATTAAATTATTCTCACCCAGGAAATAAATGTTCCAATATAATATTTTACACATATTTGAAAATCGCAATACGAAATGATGAATAGCTAATATTTGTTTTTTCTTTCAACCCATAGGGCCAACATATGAGTTGAACATTAAAACATATTTAGACAATACAATGTCAGTGGGAGCCGACACCACCAACTATTTTAATGTTGAGCGACGAATCTTCTAAATGCGGTGATGATCGATGATTAAATTCATTCATTTAAGATATCTATACTTTTCTTTAAATACAGATAACCAATTAAATATATATTTTGCACTCATGTCATAAAATTAACAATAAAAACATATAGGTAAAAACTTCTGTCTTCTTTAGAGGCTCAAAACATTTTTATAAATTTAATTGTATAAAAGTATATGTCTACCATTACCAGCATCATTATCACGCAGAACATGGTATATATGTATTTATATTATTCTCAAAATGATCACAGGTGTACAAGTATAGGTGTGATGTATCATATTCAAACTCGCCCCACGGTTGTTCAATATGTGGTCATGTTCTGATTTTTGTAAATAGTAACATTTTGAATCACACATACACACATTCCATTGTTGTGTAAATTATCACTCAAAACAAGGACAACAATCATTAAAAAAAATATTCTAAAATGTAAGTATGTTAGTTGTAAATGTCTATTCCTAAACCACAGATGTTAAGCATTCAACAATATTGTTTAAAAAACTCACCTGTTCATGGTCTTAGATGTAAGTCACTAATTATCAGTCTGAATTGTGTTGTTTCTAGTTATAATTCTTCGCTGTAAGCCATTAGTAATAAATCTAAGATGTAAATTATTAGATATAAGTCTAAGTGATAAGGTATAGGTTAGATAAATTATGCTGTAAAGCGCCCTTGAGGTGATTTTCTGTAAAACGGCGTTAAAGAAATAATCCATTTATTACTATTATTAAAGAAGCATAATGTTAAAATATTTAAAAAAAAAATTAAAAAAACGAAGAAAACATTTGTAGTTGCACAGCTTACAATAACAATATTATTCCCTTAACAATAGGAATATCTATTACCATTATTAAAACATATTATTATTGTACTTGATATTAAATTGAAGCAGAATAGGCCGTTTTGTAGACAATGTTGAAATACTCCAAACAACGGCAACGTTCAACGATTAACATTTCAATTTGTAACTAAACGTTAAAAAGAAATCGAACACGGTCGACCTTCGTACGAAAGCTTTTATTGAACGATAATTAAATCCTGTTGAGCTTTCACCGCCTTAACAAAGTCAAATATCGCCTTGTGAATGTTTCAATAGATTCGTTAAGTTTTGGTTAGTACGATGGTTGCACGGTCAATTTTTCAATGGAGCCAATTATAAACAATTTTGTGAGGATTTAGGCAGAAGTTTGATGTAAGAAAGGTAATTGCTTAATGCACCTAGATTCCAGGTAAAGGTTATGACAGGAAGTATAATATTTTATACAAATTTAAACAACGAGAGTTCGTACATTCACTGTGTGGCTTATGCTTTACGTAGGTACCTACTGATATACCGACATCTCTATACCCACTTTAAAAGCTCAATATGTACGGTGTGTTTGTATTCGTACCAGAGAGAGAAATTATTTCCCTTTGAGGGGTCACCACTAGTTATTTGGGTGTACTGATGGCTTTTAGATAATAGTTAATAATAATATCAATAATAATTAATTAAAAGTGTTAATTGTCATTATACATAATATTTCTAATCATCCTTTGGCTAAAAAAATTATCATTTCAATAATTAATGTACCTTTATGAAAAATTTATTTTAACAAATAATCAAATATAATTAAACATACTGCAATAAACAATGGTTATAGTACTAAATAAGTAGACAATATATTGAACAAAAGTTAAAGAAAAAAAATATTTTATATTCTGTAACTGATCAAATAACTGATGTTAGTAAACAGTGGAGAAAAATATTGTTTTTAAATAACAATACTTAAAATTTAATAATTAAAAACATCCCAAATAATATCCAACCAGCTTTTTATATTGACAATTAAGTTAAAAATATATATATTTTAAATAACGAAGATACACATAATATTTTTAATAAATCGGGGGTATATAAATTAATTTGTAACGATTGCATCTTTTTTTTACATGGGAAAGATTTTTAGAAATTTTCGTACTAGAGTTAAGGAACACCTAAGGTGTTTAAATAATAACAATTATTCTGAATTTTCCAATCATATTTTATAAACCAATCATTCTTTTGATATAAATAAAGTTTTAAAATTTTTACATACAAATACAACCGGTTTACAATTAGACAAATTTGAAATTTTAGAAATTAGAAAAACTGATTATAATGAATTAAATTTAATAAATAATCAAACATATTTTTTTTAAATAGCTGTCTCTTAAATTCATTTTCATAATAATATTAATAACAAAAATAATTTATTTTTAATTTCTAATACAAATTTTTTATTTAATGTTTTATAATATTTTTTTATTAACATTTGATTAATTTCATAAATACTTTAATCAATTTTTGTTTATGTTTATAATTTGACATTGTTATTTTTTAGTATTCGGCTTCCGCTATATTTATTGACTAAATCTGAATACCCAGATTTTGCCATGAGTAATTTACCCCCTTCCCTCTTTACCCATTCCTATTTCCTGTCACTACTTACTGTTTCCCAACAGGCAGTTAAAGAAAGGATCTGATGGTTTTCGGCACCTTGGGTGCAGTCATTTGACAATAAATTATGAAAATGGTAAAGCCAAATGACTTCAATCAATGCAATATAATAGCCTAGCTGATTCCATTGGTTTTAAGAGATGACAAACATATAATACACAAAATAGAATCAAAATGGAGATAATAAATAGATAATAATAATTGGATGATTTGTATAGTGCCGTTTTTGTAAAAAAACACCCAAAGGGCGCTGTACAAATATTTCTTCTTATTCTCTATCTAATTATGTACAAACATATACAGAAAAACATACTTACCTTGCTGGTCGCTTCAGATTATTATTACTATTATTAGAAAATTTAAGGTTAGAGAAGATACGATTTTTACAGTTGCTGTTTTATCCTCCCCATCTATTAATATTACATTTATTAAAAGATTGGTGGTACAGGAAGAATTGGTATTTATTTAAAATATTTATAATTTTTACGACTGGAGAATATTTATAAAATTACCTAATAAAGCTTAAGGAGTTTTTAATAGATATGAACATTTTTTTACACATTTAGTTATTTACAGTGTTGCGGGCTGTGGATGCATTTGCGCACCGGTGAGCGATTTTTTTTTACTTATTCCATAAGTGTCTTTTGGCAAGTACTAACCGGCTAGCCTAGCTAAGCAATTTACGTGTGCATTTCATTTTATATAATAAATTAATGTAATAAAATGATAATGTTATTATTTTTCAGTATTCTATATAGTCCTGATGAAGAACGCATCGCTTTCGAAACATGTTGATATCTGAGTATATTAATTAAGTGTTGAATACAAAGTGATTTTTTAATTAATTTACATACAATTCTATTTACAGGACAAAGTGATCCCTCTTCCATACGATTTGGTCGATGGGAACCAGAAACAGAGATCAGGCCAACATAAAGCAAAGGAGGAATGCCATATTGGGTACAGCCTCGCTCTAATTGGGAGAGAAAGAGCGCCGCATTCTAAACTGTTTTGTTCTTCTCCCATCAACACCTTAATCGTTTAGCCCTGATTGATAGCGGGGCTGAAGGTGTTCGTTACCTGTCGTTAGTAAAATATTGAACTATTAAAACATTCTAATGGGCACTACCTGAAATTCCTAATTTGATTCTTGTAAGGCTTGTTAGTAATTAATTATTGGTGCCTGTTGGCTCTTTAAGTTTCATGGTTTGAAACAATTTTTGATAATTCTGACGATGGATAGGTAATGTTATTCCAACGACTTTTTAGTTCCACGTCTACAAAGCCTGCAACAATTCCTCCCCCTAGGGTCAACGAAATGTAGATCGTTTTCATGATTTGATTTTATTATCGTTCAATTACAAATATATGAAAGCAATATATAATGAGACGGAAAAATATAAAAAATTTTCAACATTTTTTATTTTTTGTCAGAGAAAGGAACGTAACAATATCTCTAGGTATTTTGACTCCTCTGTAAAATCTCTAAAATGAGATATGTTTCTTATATTCTAAGGGGCCGAATTAAGAATGTACCTACATCATTACGATATATTATGACGACCTCCGCGGGTGTTAAGATCGGCTACGAATCCATATATGTTGTAGGTTCGAATCCCGGCTTATTTTATATTTATTTAATTGTGTTATTTCATATTTAACTAACTATCACGCCGTTTCTCCGCAGGGGTAGGCCGAGAGGACGGACTGCCAAACAACTCGATCTTGGCATACACGTCATGCTTCATTCACATCGTCCCATAAATTCTCTTCTATTTTTTCGACTTCTGATATGACCCGACTCAAGTATTTTGATTCACTTGATCGTGCCATGTCTTTTTCTGGCGTTCCCGGCTTTTTCTTCCATTCACATTCGAGTTATATATTCTCCTTACACTCCTTTCTTTGTTCATTCGCTCTACATGACCAAACCATCTAAGGCTGCCTTTCTGAATCTTACTCATTACGCTTATATTACTCTTGCATTCTTTACGACTCAACATTTTTCACACGATCATGTATGGTTTTCCCACACATTCGTCTCAGAGATCTCGTTTCTACAGCATCCAGTTCACTGTCATCCTTCCTCTGCCAGTTCCATGCCTCACTGCCATATATCAGGGTTTGTATCAGCACTCTATTGTGGACTGATAGCTTCGCTTCTTTGGACAACTTTTTGTTAGCGCCAAGCGCGTTCAGTCCTCCGTTAATGAAGTTTTTAATTAAAACAACAACAAAAAACTATGTGGAATATTTGGGGCAGGTTCTAGATTTGTAGATGATTTCAGTATCGCCCCAGTGTAAGGCATGCTTGGTAACCATATCTGAATTGATCGATTCGGATCGGATTCTTGTGTGGTGCTTACCTTAAAAATAATAATAAAACTTACAAATTACATGAATATCCTCACAATGGAAAACAACGCCTTGAAATTTACTGTAATTTTAGATACCTATAATAGCTTTCCTGACAAGCTATATTGGACTAGCTGAAATCATGGATTTTATGTACCGGATCAACGTTCTAATATGCTTTAGGAGAATTTGACTAGGTAGGTACTGTTCCTAATAACCCATTTTTAAAGGTGTGACCGAGAAATTATAGATCTGCTGTGAATAAATGTAAAGTAATAAATACTAACTTTAAATGTTAAAAGTAATAATAATGATAACAATATTTATTTATTTGAAACACACATTATTTAATAACATTTAAGATAGCTTTGACTGCCCAACTAGGAACATGTCCAGTTGTAGGACAGTCAAATTGACAAGTTTAGTTCATATTAAGTGCCATTATACAAAAATAGAAGGGAAAAAAAGCTAGTACTCGTATTGACATAGTATCGTAATATAATATATCTAGAAAAAGTATAATATATATTTTTTTTTTACATGAATACCCCACAAGAGTTCCAACTGCTCCCAACCGTCTGGAGCTAGTGAGACTATGGCATCCCCATTTGGGGAGTGTTGGGTGGCTGAAGGTATTGAGGTGGGGAGATAGAAGGGGGGGAGGAAGGTGAGGAAATACCTGGCTATTCAAATCTAGTCACCAAATAAGGCTAAAAGCCATATCAAGTAACGTTTCAATTCTGAATGGTGGTCTTTCATCAGGGCGATACTGAGAGTATCTTCCACTCTGAAACGTGCGCAGATATACTACATATAATTTTTAAATGAATTAATTGTGGTACAGCACAAATAAATTTAATAAAATTTACTTGCGCACGCCGGGATTTGAACCTGCGAGCTTCAGATTCGTAGTCGAGAGCCTTACCCCTCGACCATGGAGGCCGTCAAATAATTAAGCATAAATAGAAGATTGATACGTAGTGGTTGGTGTTATGAGGGAAAAAATGCGTTTAAAATTGAGTTCTAAAGAAAAAGATTAATTTATTGAGTAATTTTAATAAGATTCAGTTACGTATCACTCAGCTTTATAAGCCGACGACGGAACTCTGGGATGCACCCCGAAGAGGATGCAGCAAATAGTCAATAACATATTAAATGCATTTTATTTAAGTACAAAAAAGTAAGTAGAATATATTAATACATGTAATGATTGGGATTAATAATGAATAAGAAGAACAAAGGACAGAGATTTCTTCTTCTCAATGGAAACATAAGTGCCTTAAAATAAAGGGAAAGCTCGGCCCATTCATTTGGTGGACTGTGGATAATTGGACGGGTGATGTGGTCCGTTAATTCCAGGGAGATGAAATTACTATATTCAACAGCATCGGTTTGAGATTATATCTATCATGATCTTCCAAGGATCAAAACGCGTATTAGTTATGAAGTTAATCACATTAGAGAAACTTCCAATTTACTGTAGAGTATGTAACATAAATCAAACTTTGAAACAAAGCGAATACACTAATTACATGGCTCCCTCTCTATGAACGATTGAAAACAATGAACCTAGAAAAAAAACTAATTATGATCATTGTTTTTGACTTCTTTCTGAAGGCGAACATAATTTTCTAACCCAAGATAAAAAGCAATAAATTAGAGAAGCGATGTTTTCAACTTTTTTTAGAATAACTTATTGAAGCGTATTTATTAACCTCATTAAAATATCTAATTATTGATGATAATATTAACAAATCTCAAATCTGTGACTGTAATTCAAGGCCTCTCGGCCTTTTCGGGACTAGCGCTCTACCAACTATACTAATGTCACCTTATTGGTTTCCGTCATTTTAATCGTTATAATTTTATTTTTAAAAGATATTTATTATATATAATTTTTTTTAAATTGTTTGCATGGTAATAATAGTAGGTAAGTGCTAAAAATGTTCTTATTTTTATTTATTTATTTATATAATCCATTTAGTTTCTTTTATTTTAATTAATGTTCCCTAATTGAGAAATTCTCGTGTTTAGAGAGGGAGTTCTAGTGTGGTTTGTTGTACATATAATTAATTTCAAGAGTACTACCATGAACATGGTACTCTGATGTCTATACACTAATTGAAAAAATAAATTTAAAGGAATATATTTAGAAATAAAGTATATTCATATAAAAGCATATACGTACTTTTCCAAGTGAACTTATAATATACACCTAAAATTAGTTTCTTCTAAAATGTATCTTGTTAATCATATTTCAATTGAAGTCATACCAATCCGATTGTATCAAACGTGAAGACAGAATGAATCAATTCAAACAGATAAAAACGTAAACAAAACAACATTTGCAAGTTGAATGACCTCTGCGTAAACACCTGCCCATATCTCGACGAAAACAAGTTCATCAAAACAACAACACGTGCAAGTTGAATGACCTCTGCGCAAACACCTGCCCATATCTCGACGTGAACAAGTTCATCAAAACAACAAAACGTGCCAGTTGAATGACCTCTGCGTAAACACTTGCCCATATCTCGACATAAACAAGTTCATCATAACACCAATAGTTGGAAGTTGAATCCTGCCATTATATTCGCCGTTCGGCCTATAAAACCAGTACCCCGCAGTATGTATTATTATTCCCACTCCAGCCGTGGAACGAACAATACATGCCATTATATTCGCCGTTCGGCCTATAAAACCCGTACCCCGCAGTATGTATTATTATTCCCACTCCAGCCGTGAAACGAACAACAACTCAACCGGACGCTGCTTCATCTTGGATGCCTCGACTTACCGCTGCCAGACAGGAACAGTCTCTAATCCCAGCAACAGCTGACGTCACCTCAAGTTAACCACGAGCTTGCAGCAACCCGGGCTCACATGACAGCCACCCAGTCTACCCACGAGCTTGCAGTGACCGGCCCGGTTTGGAATGCCGGCCCTGGATATGCAGCAACCCGGGATCCCACGACAGCCACCCAGTCTACCCACGAGCTTACTACGACCGGCCCGACCTTGAAAACCTGCCCCGGATATGCAGCAAACCGCGCCCATACGACAGCTGACGTCACCTCAACCGATCTACCATACGGCTGGTGCTATAAATCAAGTACGCTCGGAGCGACGACATCTCCATTAAGAAACTACCAAACACGTATCTCAAGAGGATTCGCAAATTACAATAGTTGTGCGTCCCTGTGTGCCGGTGCCTAAATATTTGCACTGTTTTTCTTGTGCGGGGCTTATACGTCTCGTACACCGATTTTTATTTATATGAGACATCTATTAACTTTTTCTACAAGTCTAGGAATAATATTCAATTTTATTGGAACAGCTTATTGTGAATTATAAACATGTAAAACTCGTTATAAAATTTTATCATTGAAGATAATTTTAAGAAATTTTAAACGTAATATGAAACAGAAAAGATACGGATAAAAGTAACAGTTGCATCTGGGACCCGAACCCAGGACCTCTCAGTCTTTCTGGGACCAGCGCTCTATCAACCAAGCTAATTTCACCTTATTGACTTTTGTCATTTTTACCGATATCATGTCGAGGTCCTGGGTTCGAGTCCCAGATGCGACCATCCCCTTTTGTTTTATGTGTCTTTTCTGTTTCGTATTTTAATTAAGATTTGTTAAAATTAAATTAAAAAATTAACTACAAAAATGTTTTTCTGTACTGATGATTATAAATTATAACAGTATAACTCCAACATTTATTCTACAACGTGTATCTCTTCTAGATTCGGATTCACAAAGGCTCTCTACCCATCATCCCCAAAGAAGATGTACGCTCTAGGAGAAATAATTTCCCTAGTGAATGTGAATGAAGCAAAGCGTGTGTGCCGAGACAGAGTTCTGTGACTGTCTATCCTCTTTGCTACCCCTTAGTTAGTTAGGTAACCTCCTGTGTGGAGTTAATGCATATAAAAAAAACACATACCTCATTTTTAAAACATGAAAAAACGTTTTGAAACAATTCACAAAATATTGAAATACACATTGAAGTGAGTACGATTTACGGGCCAGCTCTCAAAAATTGACCCAAACATCATTCTGCAGGCTGCTAACACAAGCAATGAAACAAACGATTTTTCTGTAAATTATATATGGGCAGTTAGGAAAATGTATATGGTCTTAAACGAAAATCCTCAAACTGTAATTTTTTAATTCTATGAAATACATATGAAAACGTTTGAAAATAGGTGCAGTTTTAAAAACAGGAAGGGAATTTTTTAACGTTTTACATGAAATTCGTGTACATATAGAACTTAAAAGATTATAATTTTAGGATGTTTGTCATTTAAAACCTAATACATGTTCCTAGATACCTGAATAGAATTTACAGAAAAATCTTTTGTAGTATTGCTTTAGTTAGCAACCTACAAAGTGATGTTTAGGTCATTTTTTGAGAGCTGGCCCGTAAGTCAATGTGTGGTTTTATTCCAATAATTTCTGTATTGTATCAAAAGGGTTTTTCATGTTTTAAAAATTAAATGTGTGTGTTTTTTTTTTAAATATGCTTCACGAGGGTAACTAACCTTCACCGTTTCCCCGTAGGGGTAGACAGAGAGGATATACCGCCACACAACTCTGTCTCGGTACACACGCTTTAATAGCATTTATAGTATTTCTCGCGTCAGCAGTATAGATATTGTGTGTTTTTATTATAAAACAAAATAAATCTTTACCGAAATGCAGTTACTGTTTTTCATAAATATAATGATACACATTTCAGTGGTCTCATGGATAGGTCCTTGCACTTACTTTCACGAATATAGTATAGTTTTAATAGTCTTACAAAAAGTTGGCTATACACCGCTCGTAGCTTATTCATCATGGGACGATAATAATACGGTTGTGGATGTAGACAAGGCGGTCACAACCAAGTACCGATACCGTACCGAGGTAGTGCACTGGCGATAAATTATCAAGAACTTAATTGTACCCTGGCATTATGGCAATGTTTATCTTGAGTAAACGCTGACCAAGTGAGCACGGTAATGTGATCTTCTAAATGGTAGTTGGACTAAAGCTATGTTATTTGCAAGATGGTAAATAATGTGGGCGAATTTAACATTTTATTTATTACATATTTGTTATCGGCTGACGTATTGCCCATCTCACTAGGTGTGAAACGCATGCGCAATTTACAGGGGTGGTTCTTCAGCTATGATATTTAGATGACAAATAGATTAATAGATTACAATTTGTACAAGTGTACTAATTTTTAGGCATAAAAGAATCTATAAGCTGTCAGGTCTATTGGGGTGATTAATTATATTAATTTTAAAGGAACTTTTGTTGTGCGTATTTCTGATGTCACTAGGTAGGGAATTGTGCTAAGTAGCATTGTATTTAAAACTTCTTTGGCCATACAAGATTTTACAGATTTAAATATTAAAAGATTTTACAAGTGATTCTCTTAGGGCTCTAGTGCTTGTTGTTTGCAGGAAGCACTTTGCGATAGCTGTCTCTAATTATAGGATATAGAAGCATTTAAAAGTTTTCATTTCAAAAATCGTTATTCTGAAAATCTATTGGTATCTACTTATCCTTCTTTCTTCTCCTGGGTGAACTATTTTCCAAAGATTTATTTCAAACATCAGACCAAATTTGTTCTTATCCTTATCCAATTGGAAGTCTAAAGCAATATTATAAATAAATTAATTAAAAATTACTTTGTATTCACCACTTTATTAATATACACAAATCAACATGTTTCGAAAGCGACGCTTTCCTCATCAGGACATACAGAATACTAAAAAATAATAATGTCAAGTTTATAGACAAATGATAAACACAGAACACAATAATATAAGAATAAACAAATTATAAATATAACCAAAAATTGATTAAAGTAGATAAGTAATTAATCAAAAATTTTAATAAAAAAAAAATTATGAAATTTTTATTATTAATATTAATATGAACATAAATTCAAGAGATAGCTATTTTTAAAATATATTTGATTATTAATTATCATTTATAGTATTCTATATATTCCTGATGAAGAAGGAATCGTTTTCGAAACATGTTGATATGTGTATATTAATAAAGTGGTGAATACAAAGTAATTTTTATTTAATTTATTAATAATGACGCCACAAAGTGAATACCTATTTTTTGAAGGAATATTGTAAGTTATAACACACGGGATTGATGTGAAATTGGCTAATTATGACGAGGTGAATACCCACGTTTTACTGATTTTCAATATATACCTAAAATTAATAATAGTGAGTATAATATAATATAACAACATTCGCAGTTATAATTAAAGAAAATTTCTAAGTTACTTGGAAATTTAAACTTGTTATTTTACTGAAAATTTATCGCCAATTTCATGGGTTGCTAACGTAAATACGAGCATTCATATTATTATCTGTTTAACAATCTATCGCTCACTATGCCATATTATGGTTATGTGAAACTTCAACTATAACTGTTATTATATTATTTTCTATTTTACTTTATAAACCACTGTACACTTACATTATTATATTATATGTATCTTTTAGTTATAGTTAAATTTAATTACAATAAAGATATTATTATTATTATTACTACTATTATTAACAAAGCGCGCATTCAACTTTAAGTGGAACGGCTGCGCGGCCTGTTTCTTACATAACTTAATTTTGGATTTGAGGCCAAAATACTTACCTGAACCTAATGATCTTTTTTTTCATCAAAAAGTATAGTAAATATCTAATAAAGATGATAAGTATTTTTTTGTTTGTTTTATATTATGAAATATAGGCCATTAAAGGAATTGATTTTTCGCGATTTAAGGGGCGCACCTTTAACAATTATTTGGAGGCTAACGGTGAATTAAAAAAAAAGGTTATACCCCATCTACTTTGAAAATATAATAAAATAATATATATATATACACATAATAAAATAAGCATTGTGGTGGACTTTAAATCAAAAACGAGCAATTAATGTTTGAACAAAAATGTGCGTACATAATTATAAATATCTAGCCGAAATTTTTTTTTTTTTTTCTAAATATTTTGTTTTTATATTTTTATGTACGTAATCATATTTACACGGCTATTCGATAATTTTTCAAAAAAATAATTTTCTAAGTTGCTTCTAAAATTATGAAAATTGATTTTTTTTCATGGCGTATATTCTTCATAATTTAAAACAAAAATAAATGAAATACTTCTCATTCGTACTAGATATTTACTAAATTTTTAATTTAAAAAATATAGCATTCATTGACAGCTATCTTTATAATGATTATAAAATTTTCATGTTTCATATAGGTTATGTTAATACTGTTTTCTATAATTATTAAATATTATAATGAGGTTTTTAAATCTCAACATTAATAATCAATAAATAAAAATTGTATATATCATTCATTTTGGACGAGTATTTTGGCCTCTAATCCAAAATTAAGTTATGTATGAAACAGGCAGCGAAGCCGTTCCTCTTAACGTGATAAAGTTATTTAGGTACGTATCAAATATTAGTGTGGCATGTTATAGACCACCTATTTATAGACAGCCCGCGGCCTCCGACCCCACTTCGCTAAATAAAATATCAAAATGTTTTGTAAAAGGTTTGACAGGCAAACCTTATTCTTTCTTCAAAGATTTGAATCAGCCGCTTAGAGTTAAAAATTTTTTTTAGAACATTTGTTTAACCTAACAAAATGTTCACTTGCGGTGCATTTTTAATGGATTTCGTTTTATAAAAGTAAGCTACCAAATTCTGAAAACAAATAAGTAACAGCAGAGATTTTTATATTTTTTAACCAGCAATCGTTAGGAGTTCCCGAGATTTGCTATGATCGAATATATATATCGATTTCCATTCTGATTTACAAAATAAGAAAGGCATCGCTACGAACTTTTATCTGTCTAATAGTAAACCCGTTAAAATTACAAGCATTTGATTTTCGTGCGCTTTCATATTTCAGAATGATAAAAACTGACAACATTTATCGGTCTGGCCTTTGAAAATTTCGCCTGCGGCGCTTTCGTTATGCGTTCTATTATAAATATATTATAAAAGTTACCATTTAGTAGGAAAGAGATACCACCGATTGCAAAGTTAACTATGTCAATCTCTAGTACCCAACCCCCTGCGGCCCGTGAACAAATCGCCACTTGAATGCAGAACTGTTCTGAGTCGCATTCGAGTCAATTTGGTTATTATTCGTTCATTGTGTTCTTTGTGCAACCGGTTTTATTATGCACAAAGATCTAAACTAGAATTACAATACTTCCATCGATTTCGTCGATATGTACAGAAATAGTTAATAAGATTAATAGTTTGTAAGATTTGGTCAAATGCACTTAGGATAGTTCTGCATTCAGGTGATGAAATTCGAAATGGATAAATTTGCGGGCTAATGCGCATTACTGTTATAGACACTGAATCGTGCATTGTAGAAAAATAATCGTAATTTGTCTATCTAACATCTGAGGAATCTTCCAGATTGCAGGTTTGACTGCAGGACGATTATTTCAATATTATATCTGTGGCGTGCGGCAATGTGTTTGTTTTTTATATTTTTAATGATATATTATAAGTAAACATAATGCTCATAAAGCTGAGTGATACGTAACTCAATCTTATCAGTATTACTCAATAATATTTTTTTTTTTTAGTACTCAATTTTAAACGCATTTTTTTCCTCATTTCACCAACCAGTACATATCAAACAAATATATACGAGTATAATTGTTTACTTTGTAATATTTATTTTTCTCGTCTCTTCATAAGTAACTAACTATTGTACTACACGCAAATTATCTGGTATACGTAAACGATTACTCTATACGTTTTTTATCTCCTAACTAATCATTCTATTATATATTAATTATTATACTAGACTCAAATTATCTGGTAGACACAATTGTTTTTTTCTGTACTATTTTTCACACCTCTTTATCCTTTATTATTATACTTTTTTCTAGATATACTATATTACCATACTATGTCAATATTAGCTTTTTCCCCTTCTACTTTTGTATAATGGCAATTAATATGTAAATAATAAAATGGGATTTGTTCCCAGTTGGTCAGTCAAAGCTTTCTTACATTTTGTTGTTAAATATGTGTTTTAAATAAATGAATATTATTATTAAAAATGTCGGTGGGCCTCTTTTCTACAAGGTTTAATCTATTTGATTCTATGTCAAAGGCGGGTATAGTATTTTTCATGTTGATATCTAAGAATAGTTTTAATTAAACCAACCGAACAATTCATCATTATCATTTAATACTAGACATTACAAAGTGGATCCCCCTGTAATTACTGACTACAAATTGAATACCATAAAAGATGGATGACCGTGGAAAGTGGTGCAACCGTGTTAAACTGTTGAATAAATAAATAAATCATTGAAAATGTTAGAATAAATACTGATGTTGAATCCAGCGAGCTTTTAAAAGGCTTCTGGCGTTACAGTGAAAACATTTATAGGGATCTAGCAATTTATTAATTGATTTTAATATGAGATAGTACCTATATAAATGTAGCATGGAACAACTGTAACAAAAGTCAAATGGTTTCTCAGGTAAAATAGTGAAAAAAAAAAATTCTTCTAAATATGAAAATTCACAAGTGGCATTATTTTTATTTAAAGAATAAAAAAATTTTTGTATCAACCACAATTTAATAAATAAATACATATTAATAAATTAATTAAAAATTACTTTTGTTTCCACTAATTTTTTAATATTTACACATATAAGCGAAGCTTTCGTCATTAGGAGATACAGAATACAAAAAAATAATAATCTCAAGTATAGACACAAAATATTATTATTATTACGTTTTTTTAGGTTTTGTCCATCGGCACCTTTTCGTGCCCGTAAAGTCGCGAAAGTTTATCCGACAGCACCTGTCTCCCTCGAACCGCGTTGCCTAGCTCTTTCGTTTTATAGTCATTCTTTAAAAAGCGCTCCCCGCCACCTACACAATATATTTCATTGTTTGCACAAAAGGACAACGTTTTTTTTTGTTTAATGTAAATGATTTGCATTAAATTAAAAAATAAAATAAATGGAGTTCTACGAAGTAAATACAAAAAAATAAATAGGACAACGTTTCTTTGGCTAGGGGAACCTGGCCAGTTACAAAAATCAAACATTTATTTTTCGCTTGGTCCCGGCCCCATACAAGTGCCGACAATATAATTAAATTAATCAGTTAAAACTATCGCCGCGCCAAACATCGTGGAAGAGGCGAAGACGTCCAACACAAGAATAGTATATATACGGGAACAAGCCGTTCCTCTTAGTTCACGTTTTAACATCAGGAAGTACAGTCTCCACGCCGTCGTTTTTCATTATTGTCACTGTCTATTTTTTATTGTACTTATAAGATAATTAAGTAAATATTGAAATTCATCTTTAAATAAACATATATCGTATAAAATATACAAGTTATTATTCTACGGAACTTCTTCCCTTTACTACTACCTCAAGATATAATTATCTACAACCCTCTGCAAATCTTCACTTGCTCACTGTGCAAGAGTTAAATAATTATTGATTCCGTTCTCAACCGAGGGTCGTAGTAGCAGGTACCCGCGAAATCAATACAGTGTGAATATCAACAAAGTATTAATAGTTTTCCGATGCGTTCTCAATGTAACAGAATCATCTAGTTTTATCAAATAAAGCAAATATTATTTCTCTGTGTCTGTCCAACCGCAATTTGCATTCATTAAAAACATATCAATAACATAATAAACTCTTCCTCGAACGAATGCTTAAATTCGAGTTATTCCCTCGCGCGCTAAATCAGCTGATTTCGCCATCTGACAGCGACTGTCAAATCTGACAGCTCCGATGTCAGTGGCGACACACGGACTTGGCGCCAATTGTGATAATGTTTGCCCGCCAACAAAGCAGCCGTTTATCGCTGATCGCTGATGGCCCAATAAAAGCCCACCGTGGCGGTGGTAGCGCTATTAGCAAGCTATTTGTCGCGTTAAATTTCACTCAGCAGCGGGGAATTAGCCCACCTGGGTGATATGTGGGAAATTCTTATAAGAGATCACAGACCAATAATATATAATGATAATGAAGTCAAAATAATAGGGGCGGGGGGCGAGCTAGGTGTGCTGCCAATTTAAGAAAAACGGAAACTGAGTAAAAATATTTACCTTGTTTACAAAAACCGAATATTTTGTTAGAGTATTTAGTTTAGCCCCCTTTTTGTATTTTGTTTACCGCAGTCAATAGCACGCGAAGCAAACGCGAACGGGAGTGAACCAAAGCTGGAGCAAAAACGGGTGTCACGTGACCTTTGCCTTAGGGCAAAAGTCTACCAATTCTGACGTCAGTGCAAGAGATTATCGAGTAGTTGATAATATTAAACTTTTTCTAAAATATGATAAAGGTATATTGATTTAGTTTGCTGCTTTGCAAATAAATAACAATAAATTTGTTTAAACCACAGTATTTAATATATAAGTATAGACAGATAATATGAAAATAGAACAAATTAATAAAATAAACAAAAATTAAAAATAAGTGATGAACGTAGGTAAGCAATAAATAAAAAATATTAAAATAATTTTTAAAAAAATTTAAAAAATAGAAAATATTTAACGGAAAAATTATATTAGAAATTATAAAAATAAATTAATTTGTTTTTATTAATATAAATAAAATAGGTAAGTCATTAAAAATAAAATAATAATAGTTATTATTATTAATTGTATTGTAAATGTGGTTATTAATGTGAAAAAAAAAGATGTCTATTCAAAATTTTTGTTGATTATAAATAATATTTAATTGACTTTTAACACTTTGTGATTGTTATTTGACTCCGCAAAGTGAGTATACGAGTACATATTTTGAATAAATTATTTAGGAATCAGTTATCATAGACATAATAAAAACCAGCGCCTCTGGTCAGGAGTCAAGGTTGTTAATAAAACCTATTTTCAGAAACAGAAATTATTTGGTTGGTTTTTGTGGGTTTTAAAGACATACCAACCTGTGCTGAACGTCAAAGGGGGTATCGTTTCCCCTTATTTCTAGAATATGAAAATGTAGTAGATATTATGAATGTACCTAAAAAAATGGAAATTTTACAATTTTTCCGTTAGTTTGGTGTAATTCGCTATTTCCGACATGACTAACCCAGTAACGTATATATACGAGTACATATAAATGAAAAAGAAGGAAGCAGTTCTTTGACTCTAGAATGGAAGCGTTCTTCCTTAGCCCATTAACGGAATCGAAAAGTATATTTTGCAGCTATTTTAAATTAGTCGTTTTTACGTTTTTTTTTATACGAATACCCCACAAGAGTCCCAACTGCTCCCAACCGTCTGGTGCCAGTGAGACTATGGCATCCCCAGTTGGGGAATGTTGTGTGGCTGAAGGTATTGTGGAGGGGAAGGAGAAAGGGAAGAGGAAGGTGGGAAAATACCTGGCTATTCAGATCTGGTCAGCAAACACGGCTAAAAGCCATTTCAAGCAATGTTTCAATTCTGAGTGGTGGTCTTTCACCAGGGCGATACTGAGACTATCTTCCACTCTGGAACATGCGCAAATATACAACATATTATTTTTAAATGAATTAATTTATATTTGATTAGTCTTTATCGTTCAGGGTAATAACTATTACGATCACTCGCAATAAACATATGTGTTGTTTAAATTGATCAAAAATATACACAATTCAACCGTTTTTTTGTATTTAAGAAGCGATCAGTAAATTTCACTCAATATTTCCGACCATACAAGTAAAATTTCCTCAATTATAACATATTAAGCCTATGACGACTAGCGCATTGCTGAGGAAAGAACTTAAGAAAAGCATATCTTGAAGAAACCTAACTCGATCGGTCGGCACTTCAGTGAAAAAATAGTTTGAGGTTAGACAAAATAAATTGAATCCTCACTTCCAATCTAGCGTTAAGTGGCTAAAGAAAATGGATTCTTCTTATTTACACAATACCTAAACCCATCGAAATGGAATCCCCTTTGATATCACAAAGGCCACTCCCGAGTCTTTTCAATCAATGGACATCCCAAGTTAATGCCTTCTGTTTACAATACAAGTATTTTGGGTAGCCCAGCTAGTAAGAAGTGTAGGTACTAGTTACTGATTATTTATAAAGCAAAGGGCTCTGAACAATTATGAAATAATTGGTAAGTAATCTAAGTGAAGTTTGATGGCTGCAGGGATTTAATATTTAAGCCTAGAGTTGTGAAAGAAGGCTGCAACGTATTTCGAAATGTACTAAACATCGCGTCGTTTTAAATCTCCACAAACGACAAGTGAGAAATAATTACACAGTTGGCTCTGAGATTCTCTCACCCACTCATAATATATGGATTGGGAATGGTGTTGAAATCTCTACATTATGATTTACCTACCAAATCTACTCGCAAATCGTCAGTTGGATACAAATCTAACCCTGTATTTATTTCTCAAATTTAAATAGAAAAAACATATATTATTATTTTTTCAATTTGATTTACGTATTGCGTATTGCCTAAGATATATAATAAAGATTTGTAGGAATTCCAAAATCCTAAAATTTCGATAAAAATTTTAGTTATCTCTGTGCCTACAATCATTTCGATATAAGACGAGGAATTAGTAAAATTTAAATAGCCATGTGACTATGGATTGTGTTAAAAACCAAGTGTGGATCAAATTTATAGAAAAATGAATGTGTTTTTTAATTTAAAATTTTATTTCATAATGTCTTACAAAAGTCGCAAAAAATGTAACCTTTGGGGTACCCCGTTCTAAGGTCACATTTTAAATGGTTTTATATATGGATTATAAATTAGGTCAAGTTTTTTGTAAGTTTGTTGAGTCAGTTTTTGTAATTATGTTAAAATATTACTATATATATTTTTTAAATTTAATTTATTCAAAAAAAGATACATACTCAATAATTAAACAAGGTTACAATATTTTTCAAAGGTTCAAAATTTATATAAGATGTACCCCTGTAATGAAGCTGAGCTTGTATGTATGGGGGTGTGTTATTTTTTTGTTCTTTGTTTATTTCTATGTTATATTATTCAGTGTATATTTTCAGTGTGTTTTTTAAGTTGTGTTTTAAATTTTTTAAAATCATTATTAATGTTTCTAATTTTTTCTGGTAATGAATTAAAAAATTTAACTCCAAGATATTTATAATTAAATTGTCCCATTGTTTTTTTGCATTTTGGAATTGGAAGAAATGATGTTTGTCTAAGATTTCTATTATTTTTAAATGGTGCAGTTTTGTTTAGTATATTATCTTTATAAATTTGCAAAGTTACATGATAGAAAAGAATTCTTTTAATTTAACATAATATTAATAACATAAACATAATGATGAAAATAATATTGCAATAAATGAATAAAATCTAGGAGAAAACATACCGTGACGTGTTAGGTTACAACATGATATGTATATTCTTCCTTCCCGTGTCCATAATCCATATCTTAATACTTTTTTTGAAGTCAGTTAATTTTGTAATGGTTTTTTTTTGCTAGAGGGAGGATGTTAAAATTTTTTATAGAGAAATATTGCAAATTTCTTTGTCCAAAAGTTGTTTTAGTTGTAGGCTAATGGAATGTATGTCGTAATGACGATTTTGTGAATCGACCCGAGTTTGTATGTGCAAAGTTATCCCGATTCTTAATGCGTACATTAAAATACCCTTTGTATATAATTGTTTACTTCGTGCAAGTCGATTTCGTTTTATATAAAAAAAAAATATACCAACGTTACAGCTCTTTTAAAATCAACTTTTTAATTTTTTATCGCTACTAATAATAATCAAAATGTAGGACACCTCAGAGCGTCTAAGAAAAATGTTGTTTTCTAATGAATCACCCAAGAATCACAATATTTAAAATAAATAATACTATTTGAATTTGCAGCATGTCGACAGGTTCTACTATTTAAAAAAAAAAATCAACGAACACAATATTATGTAAACACTTCTGCAAAAGTTTCGAACGGATTGAGGTGCACCTACTTTGGTGAGGCGTGTAAATAACCCCATCAAATAATGGTATTCATACCTTTTAAGCATTATGATTAAAAAACACTAAATTTATACCTCAAACAATTGCGATAAAATGCCCAGGTGCGAGATGCCACGTACAAACGAACATACCTACTAACCTGATTTCGCTCTTTCTTTGCGGTAGAATCAGCTTCTATATCCGCGAGAAAATGTCTTCCATTCGATTCAGTGGGCAAATGTAATAATAATTAATATAATTCATAAGGTGAACTTTGTTTACAGCACGGTTTTTAATATTTAAGTATCTACATATTTCAGAAGCAAAGGATAAACAAAATAATTATTTATTTATTCCGACTGTGCAGTTTTGCGTAACTGATAATCGTGTCCTTTGTCCAAAAAGGGACACCTTACTGCCCTCTTTTGTGCATTTCAAAAAAGACGAATTAAATTAACAATTCCTAGGTACACACATCGCAGTATTTAAGATGTAATAACACAATTTTTTAAATGTTGTGTTTTTGTAAATCTACAGGAGAATAAATAATATGGTGCTTAAATTATAAAGTAGATAAATCTACTTCCTTTACCATGTTTTCCACCATTTCTTTCCCGGATTATCACTTGAGTAAATTTTGTATCTCAAACTTAAATAAAACACTCGGTTTTAATGTTTTTATTAGGCTGGTTCATTTGATGATTTATATAGCGCCGTTTTTGTGAAAAATTACCTCAAGGGCGCACGTAGTCATAACCTGCCCAACTAATGGCCGGTTTCTCGATATTTTTTTTAAAAAAGAAACACAAATATTCCCTGGTTACGAATAACCTGACAATATTTGAAAATCTCCTACTACCATCACAGTAAGTGGAAGATGTTGCTTGTGTTTTAATGGAGGACTTAGCCAGCCGAGGAATTGAACTCACGACGCCTGGGTGAGACCCACACGCGATGCCAACTTAGCCACTGACCGGTCAAACACAGTTCGGAATTTTATGGATACGATTGAGTTGTCAGTATTCCTACCAGTAACAGTAAATACCGGTCCTTATAATCCAACAAATTTGATTTATCCTTCAGCCATTTTTTGTTAGCCATTGGGTGTCTCATCTGGTTTATCTTAAATCTAATAGTTCTCCGTAAAATACGCAAAAATATTTTTTTTATGGTTTTCATAACAAGGTAAATAAAAAAAGGGATTTACATAAATGTGGGAGAAGCAAAAATAAAAAGTTATAGCAAATCTCCAATTTATTAGATTCTGTCTTCAAATATGTAATTGCATGGGATAATTAATACTCGTAATATACATTCATCTGACTGTTAAAAATCGAAGAACATTTAAAACTCTTTATATATCTTATGTCAGAAGCCACCTCGCGCACGCTTCAACAGTTTGGAATCCCTATTGCGTTACATATAAATCAAACATAGAAATAGTTCTCGATTAATAAAACATGATGAAGCAGGCTCCTTCACTCCTCGCCGTCCTACGCTACACGGAGAGTCGCGGATACCGACATTTCTGTTACTTGAACGGTCCGACGCATCGGTGACCTGCCGCTGCTTCTCTTGCCATCCACGAGCATCTCCAGGTTTGAGTTTTAGGATTCGTAGGAAGACAGTTTTAGATATATCTCTTCCAGAATGGATAGATTATTGAATACAAGTAAAGATATAATAAGAAAAATATACAGCAACCGCACAAGAGTCTAAGTGGAAGAAGATAACGAAATTGGCGGTTAAGAAGCACCTGGCAAATACAATCTGGTTACCAATCATGGTCATTTCAATTTGGAGTTTGATATTTGAGTAACAATATGAAATCCCCAGGTTTGAACCTAAACCAATGGGGATTCTCCCTAAAGGGCACAAAAACTCCAACAGCTCGGAGGGCTTTGAACCAGAGAATGGACGGTTACGTCGAGAGGGCTTCCTCTTGGGGTGAGAATAACCTCGTTGAATTTAATATTTTAAAAACCCAATCATATCTGATTACATCTAAAAGAGATTGAAATGACAACCTAGTCTCCTTTAATGGAAGCAATCTTCCCAATAAGCCCTGCATTGATATTCTTGGTATAACCTTAAGTGACCAGCTCAGGTATAGGGGCTCCATCGAAGTCAGAGTAAAGTTAGCCTCTCAGAAGCTGGGCGTATTGTACAGAGCCCGCAGATACTTTAATAGTACACAACTGCTGACCCTGTACAAATCGCAAGAGCGCTCCACTGTAGAATTTGGCACCCACCTCTGTTCGGGAGACCCAAAATATCTGAAAAAAATCCTTGTCTCTGTGCAGAAACGGACGGCCCGTTTGATAAATTCGCCTATCTTAAGCAACGGGTTGTAATCTTTGGAACACAGACGTCAGGTGGGAATGCTGTCCTTGTTCTACTGGTATTTTAATGGAAGTTGCTCTGAGGAACTAGCGGCATTGATCCCCTCGGCATCGGTGCATGGTCGGGAAACACGCCAAACGCGCGCCCAACATTTGCACACCGTTGACATTTGTAACATGAGAACGGGTCGCTTCTACGACTCGCTCTTGTGTTCAACAGCTCGGCTGTGGAATGATCTGCCGGCCTCTGTATTTCCTCCCTCCTATAACATGGGTATCTTCAAGACCCAAGCTCACTCCCTTCCATCCTGTAAAAGACTCTCCACATAGTACACACAGAATCTCCAAAGATGATATAGGCCTTGAAGGAAATTATTTATCTCGGGGCTTTCTGTAAAAAAAGAACGATACTCTGGTATAATTATTTTGATATTTAATCCAGTTTTAGGCCTCTCGGGCGGTTGTGTGTTATTAACGGTTAACAAGTAGATTTTAATGAAGCAAAGTTTGTGGCAAACATCTATAGGTACCTACGTGCCAGCATCATCAAGGTCATAAGAAATACTCCCATAATGACTTCTTTGAGTGCCAATTAAGCGCTGTATAAATTCGGTAGGTGGTGATTTAAAAGCAGACAATTATTGGTACTAATCGTTCTTATAATGAAACGTGAAGTAATAGTTTCTAATATTATTGTTACATCTGCCCTGAAGAAGGCACGCGTGTATTCGAAACTAGTTGTCATTATACTAAAATAAAGTGGCGTGTACAAAGTCATGTATTATTTTATAATATTATGCATGTAGACTGCAGAGTTCATTGCCCCGTGTGTTGGTGAGACGTGAAATTAAAATGAAGAACGGAGATGTCTCCTCCTCAATTTGCCCCGTGAAATCGATTATGACTGAGGTGGTCCACGGGGCGTGCTACTTCAATGTGGTACAAATACCTTCCAACTTTCAATTGAATGACATTTAACAATATTATTATTTGACGATCGAGGTTCACATTCAATGGCACCGGAATTACTGGGACATTGTTGTCCGGGTTGATAATGTGGGTGCCATTTGCTTATCGGGATTCAGGGAACGTGCGTTATTTGGTATGTAGGTTCTGTTTAAATAATTCTATAACAGATTCACGATCATAGTGTAATACAATGCATAGGTGCTGGTTGTGTTGTCATATTATTTTTTTGTAATAATAGACTCCTCGCTTTGTGGCTTCGTAATCTACGTGGCTTGTGCGAGGGCGGTTTCGGGATTCAGCCTGCAGGGTAAAGGAGAAATGATAAGAACAAAAAAACTCATGAAATTGTTGCACGAGTATGATTTACCTTCTTTCTATTATGTAAAGAAGAATGCCGGTGTTTGTTTATTTTGTACACAAATCTACTGTTTGATTTGTGCGAGCATGATGAATTTTTGTACACTTGACTTTCGAAATATTAAAAAAGTCACCATATACATGAGATTTCTAAAAACCACCCCCTTTTCACTTTCCCACCCCTTAAAACAGTGGTAATTCTTTATGAAATTTCGCACTCTTTGCGTTCAAAATAAGAGGAAATCTATTAGGTAGGGATAGGGGCAGGGGTAGGGGTCACACATCACAACCATAATAATTTCTATCAAACCATTCATAACCCCGGGCAACGCCGGGTACTTCAGCTAGCATTTTATGTTTTATTTTATTTATATGCGTTATATACAGTCTTTCGTGTACATATTGAACAGTGTTATTGAATTACTCGTACATATCTTTGACGAATAAAATAACGACATAATATTGAGATCACAGTAATTTTATTATTTCTTAAAGCTAATAAACAATATATGTATTGTAAAGCTGAGATGGAGCAATATTGAGATTTATTTCAATTTATATTATGCGGTTGTTTGTTTTAAGTCACTTTATTTTATTTAAAAGGGGAAAAGAGACAGTATATCAGAGTAGAACAGGACAGCATCAGAAATGGGGCGGTAGGAGAGGCGGGGTTTATTTAAAATTGATGATTGGCGATTAATATTTTTATTTGATTTTGATATTTCTAATCCTTCTGAGTTATAGAGGCACACATCTATTCCATTTTTATGTATTACTTGTACTCCTGTATTCCTATAAAAAAGTACGGTTAGTATTAATTAAGTGTTCGGCAAATCCTGAAAAACCTATACTTGTAGAACATCCAATGTGTTCTTTTACTCTAATGTTTACGTTTCTCGCAGTTTTACATATATAAGTTAATGGGCAATTGTTGCAGTAAGTTTATAGATGCCAGAATGGCTTAACATCTCTTCTTTGTCTTTACAATTTATTAAAAGTTATTATTGGTATAAAAAAAAGTGAGTGATGAATTTTGAGAGGTTCGCGGTATATACTCGTACATCGATTCCTGCACATAATCTATCAAGGACCGGTTTTATAACCATCCGTTCGTAACGCTTGACACCATTTTTAACTAACATTTGGTCTACCGCCCGATTTCGCCGTTTTATAAACGATCGTCAGATTACCGGTCGTTTGACAGCTGTCATGTGTTGCCCGACGATCGCATATTTGAACCGTACACTCTTTTGATTAAAAACACAATATATGTATAAACGAATTAAAAATTATTTTGTATTCACCACTTTATTAATATACACATATCCACATATTTCGAAAGCCATGCTTCCTTAATCACGAATATATAGAATACTATAAAATAAAAATGTCTACTATAATCACTTCCCTACTTTAATCAATTTTTGTTTAAGTTTATAATTTGTCTATTCTTACATTAATGTGTTTTATATTTATCATTTGTCTGTAATTGATATTATTATTTTTTAGTATTCTATATATTCCTGATGAAGAAAGCATCGCTTTCGAAACATGCAGTTTAATTTATTATTAGTGTAAAAAGCTAGTTGGATAGTATATGTATATATTAATAAAGTGGTGAATAGAAAATATTTTTTAATTCATTTATTACCCGCTCTACCCATACGAACGTACGTGATACGCGCTTATTATCGCCCGAACGCAAAAAGCCGTATCCCGTAGATTCAGGTACAGGCACAAAACATTCGTATTCGTCACGTTTGTTCCGGCGTCATCTCGTTTAGTATTTAACATAAAATACTAAACGAAACATACCAGACAAAATTTTTACATTACACATTTTGTCTGGTATAAAGTGACCAGACAAAATTTTTACATTACACATTTTGTCTGGTATATTGTAAACACGTTATTGTTATGGAGGGGCGGGCGGTTAATAATGACGCCACAAAGTGTATACCAATCTTTGAAGAAATTAGACAATATATGATTTGCATTTGTGAAATGAATTACTTTTTGAACAGTGAAGGTGTTGCGAATGACAATTATTCACTATAAAAAAACGGACGGACAACGGTCCGTTAACGAAACGGTTCGTTACGTAACAGAAATTTGGTCTTTAATTTATGAAACTGGCCCTAATTGTGTTAGACTTTCACAGGAATTTAAAATGTGTCCGGAGATCGAATAGTTCTTAAAGCTTGCCCGGACCCTGGGACTTAGTACGCCATTGTCCATTGCGCTTATCTGTGGCATGAATTTTTCTTGCACGTTTTGTTATAAATCATCATTGATCGTGCATTACCTCCCTTCATTCCTATAATGTTATAAATGTATAGTCCACAGAAGAACAACGCATCCTTTTTGATAAAAAAATCATAAAAATAAACTTAAAAACATCATACAGGTATACAATTTGTTTAGATACCATCTCGGACCACGTCTCGATACAAAATAAACCATTTTACATAATTTTAATCTCGTTTAATGGGTAATGTGTGTTATTGGATGTGTTTAGGGGGGGGGGGGGATCAAAGGGTTCGCCGAGGGCAGTATAATAATGAATCCATTAATAATAATATAACACCTAATTACCATTTGATGGTGCCTCACCAGATGATGTTATCGGGTAGTTTAGGCATGATTTACAAAGGGTTAGATGGTGTGATAAACATATAATGTTAATAGTATAATTATCAAGCTTTTGGATTCCGATATTGCTGATGGATATTAGGAAAATATGTTTTGTTAAGAAGATTTTACTTAGGAACTAGATGATATGTACCCGGTTAAGTTGTGAATTCTTGCTTGTCGTTTGGATACCATAATTGATTTGATAGCGAAAGTAATCCCTTGTGACGACTATTGCAATTTCTAAACAAATTAAAAAAATATATTTAATTCCGAACATCTGTTTTTTTCAAAATATATCTAAATAAAAAAGTTCTTGAATAGGTATGTAGTTATGTTTTCCATTTTGAAATTTTTCTCCCCAAACTAACCATATTCTTTCGAATATGTAATCTCTGGCTAACCAGAGTGGTACATCTATGGGCTAACCTCAATACAACATGACAATGTTGTAGCAACAGTTTTACATATTTGATTTCATTCAAACTACTATCTCAGCCTTCTCGGCGCTAATAAAAACAAACAGTGCTATTTCCAACCGCTCGAGTAATTTGAGAGAAAATCGAGGACAGACAGATAGACAAACATTCATTTTTATATATAAAGAGTAGGTGTCGCATTGTCTTTGACAATATCTCCAAAAATTTTACGCTTACAAAATAATTCCTTCGAATAAACAGTTATGTAAGTATCATCTACCTCAGAGTAGGTAATTTAAATATTTAGGTAAGATGGTAAGATGGACTGTAAACCTTAAAAAAAAATTGATATTTTTTTCTCATGAGTACTTTTGCACTAATATCTTTACCTCAATCCTAAATCCAATCATTTGAAATATCCAGGGAAATACGAGTAGCTACTATGTAAAAAATATAACAACTCTTATGGTCAGAAACCATGTAGGTACCACCTACCTTATAAAAAATATATTCGATCCTCATTCGGCCCTCTTCCAGTAGTGAAAGATGCATTTTTTTTTATTAAAAGAGAAGATAAAATGAAAAAAATTGCCTGCGGCGCTTTGCCTCTGTGATTGATTAATATTAATAATAACGGAGTTGTTCTGCTTTATAAAAACCAATGTTTTTTTTTAATTCTATATTATTTATTTGTAAGAAACAAACAGCTTTTAATACAAATATATATACAAAGGAACTTTAACAAAAGGTAAGCCAACAAAGTTTATTGTGCTAACAGTGGTTAAATACAGATGTTTTATTTATGAAGCTAACAAGATAAATAAAAAACAAAATAAGAAGGAAGGGGGGAGAGGAAGAGGAAGATAGGATCGGGACATTTTATACTCGTATATCAATTTGTAGTCGTACGTATTACTTCGGTTCCACATTTTGTGATGGTATAGTGAAGAATGTCGATATTGTGAAATAGTGCGTTATATGGAGAATTTATCCTAAGATTTATTGAAACATGTTGGTCTTTACGATATATGTAGTTCACATTTAAACTCTTCCATTAAAAGCATTTGCTTGTGGATGGAAGAGGAGTGTAGATTAATGCCGTAATTTGCTAATATTTATGGTAGATGTATAATAATTAATTATTAATATAATATTGTGTGCAGTCGTAAGTACATTGCAGTTTGATTATGGAAAAAATATTTTTTTATAGTAAATGTTGTGTCTAGAGACATATATATATTTATTTAGTGTAATTATATTATTTTGTAACAAAGATAATGTTATTAAAAATAAATACATAATATGTTCATATTTAGATTTTTTTACGTTATGTCGAAAAGGGTATTTAATACGACTAATTTAAATGCTAACAGTTTTTAAAATATTTCTTAACAGAGTCCATTTCAACTCGGCGATGAACTGTAGTACAGACCATCTTATGAAACATTACTACTTTTGAAAACGTACAAACTACCTAAGAACGTACCCGATGTGGGATTTGATCCATCCGACTCGTAGCATAGCCTCCTACGCACCTGGCTTCACCCAGTCGCGTGATAATAGAATAAAGAACTCCAATGAAAAATATAATGACTTTAAAAATATGTATTCATATAGATCAGCAAACGCAAATTCTGAATATATAAATTTTATTATATTTAGAATTTATAAATCGTTATTTAAAAATCAATAAATAAAAAATCTCATCAAAACACCTTGTTATGTTGGTACCATTGAATTTGGAATATCTGACGTCACGTACATATTCTGTTTTTGGATTAGTATGAAAAAAAATTCTTTTTATTTTTCTTTTTTATTTTAAATATGTTTTATTTTAGTTTTGGTGAGATTTTATTTTAATTTGGGTGACTTTACATTCTATAATTGTTCAATATAAAAAATAAAAAATAAAAGTTTTAGTAAAATAGATTAAAGTATTCATTAGCAAACCAATTATCGGATATTATGATAATATTAATGCACAATACTATTATTGTTCTTCGAGTTAAAGTTCTAAAAAAGGTACTTAATTTTATTATTTATGTTTAGTTACTGCTTATTATGAACACAATATAAAATTATGTACGGTAAATTTGGATTTGGAGCGTTTTGGTGGGCTTTGAAAACGTGAAACTTTGAAAATTATTTTAACTTACTAACTTTAGAGAAAAAAACTTAATATACTGGTATTTAAGTTGGAACGTCACTATTGATAAAAAAAATGGAATGGAGTTCCTAATTTTAGCGTTTAGAGTTAGTCAATAGACAAGTGCCTACGTATGTGATCCATTTTACACCACTCCATCAAAATCTATGTAATTTTGTAATCGTTTAAAAGGCCCGGTCGAATGGAATGCAGACTCGTGGATACTTATTAATAAATGATTAGTTTGTGACAATCATAAATAACTGTATTACAAACACGTTTATCCAGCTCAATCAATATTTTGATGATCTTTAAAATATACCCCTGGATATATCATCTAATCTCACCGCTCGCTTTAATAAGTTAACAGGCCTTATTAATCAAAAACGGATAATTATAGGCCACAGTGTGTACCTGTTGGCTCATCCCTCAACACCTTGGCCTTTAAGCGATCTTAAATGCAAATCTATTCGCTGCTGAGACATAGGAATGCTTTTTCATGAAAAAAATTATATATTTTATGATGTTATCTAGGTTAATATGCTTGGAGTTATTGGGAGAGAAATCGGGATTATTTATTAGAATTTAAAAAAAGTTATCTTTTTATCATTTCCCTTGGTACTGCAGTTGGGTAGGTTCTCTGATGCAATAACTTAGCCAACTTGCGTTGGTGGGAAAGATAATATGAAATTTGTTATTTTACCCTGTGTAATGTGTATATATATCATTTCCGCTGTGGAGCTAATATTTATAAGCAGAAAGTGTGTGTATATTGCCTTGTTCACGTTCGAGGTTCTTTCCAACCAACAAACAGTTTTTCAGCAGTCAAGGGTAACGAAATCAACTGTTACCGAAATTATATTTCGGGCCTTTGTACTTCATGCTCCTGTTTTTTTCACAAAAATAGAACTAAAAACATCAAGAAATTATAAAATAAATCTAACCATGACATTTTCTTTAAATTTTCTTTAATTTGTATTATATCAACTTTAATAATGTTATTAAATGTCTTGTATTTTTTCGGCATTCACTATATAGCAATTTCTAAACATTTTGTTGGTAAGTTTTATTTATTATGTACTTTTGCTATTTTTGATTTATTAAATTCGCTACCGGTTTCGATGGCACGGTTTAGTCGAAATCGGTAGCGAATTTAATAAATCAAAAATAGCAAAAGTAATAATAAATAAAACTTACAAACAAAACTATTAAATGTCAATTGTGCAAATATTTTTAGTTTTTATTATTGTTACAGCTGTTTCGGCGTTCACGTCCAGTTTCAAACTGCGGTTAATCCATATTGTGGCGACTTATTTATATGATTTTATTTATTTATTCTATTTTGGACGGGTTTTTAAAAAATAATGAGTTATTATCGGTAAAACCGATTTAGTTTTTTTTTTAATTCTCTATTCAGTGAGATTTTTACATTTTTAATGTGTTTCCCCGTATTCAAATGATAACGTTTTCAATTGATCTATTTAAATGTTTTATATTGTTTTGATAATGTGAACATACTGAGAGGTGGTGAAAATACAATTTTCCTTAGTTTATTAATATACTTGCAGAGCTTAATAATAACATCATAAAATTTAATTTACATTCAATTTAAAGAAAATTTAAATGGAGTTCCACGAATTAAACACAAAAACCAATAATAACTAACTATGATAAGTTAAAACAGAGGAAATGATTTGCGTAAACCTCTACGAGCATCAAGTGGCAACTGGCGAGCTCAGTTCGTTTGTTTATATTATGTAACACAAACAAGTCAACGCGCGAGCAGTGCTCGGGTTGGCGCAATACGACGCATGCGCGGTCCGCGAACACTGCTCGTACAAAAGCATGAAGTAGTTAATTTTCAACTATTGCTTTATACTTGCTCGTACTTGTCTAGGTCATACGTCGCACGCCTCTCAGAGTCAGGACGGAGCTAATGAAGCCGCAACAGTCTCTAATGATGATTTCTGTCGTACATAATGAAATTTACAAAGCATTTCTGTTAGAATTTCGTGATCAACCACAATTACTTGGGCGTGCCGTACAGAGACCTCAGATACTTTAATAGTACACCACTGATGACCCTGTACAAATCGCAAGTGCGCCCCACTGTAGAATTTGGCAGCCACCACTGGTCGGGAGCCCCAATATATATGAAAAAACCCTTGAATCTGTGAAGAAACGGGCGGTCCGTATGATAGATTCGCCTATCTTAACCAACGGACTGCAATCTTTGGAGCACAGATCTTAGGTGGGAATGCTGTCCTCGTTCTACCGGTATTTTAATGGTAGATGCTCTGAGATACTAGAGTAATTGATTCCTTTGCCACCAGTTCATAGTCCGGAAACACGCTAAACCCTCGCCCAACATTTGCACACGGTTGACATTTATACATGACAACGGGTCGCTTCTACGACTCGTTCTTGTGTTCAACAGATCGGCTGTGGAATGATCTTCCGGCCTCTGTGTTTTCTCCATTCTATAACATAGCTCTCGTCAAGACTCAAATACACTCCTTCCTATCCTCTAAAAGACCCTTCACACAGCATCCCCAAATATGATATAGGCCTTGAGGGAAATTATTTCCCTTAAGGCCTCCTGTGTGGAGTTACTGTAAAAAAAAACATATCATTGATCTTCGGCGAGTTTATTTAATTTAATAATAATAATGTTTTATTATCTTATTTTTTACAACAAATAATGATTTCCGCACTGGAATTTTCATTGTTTCATTTACTAGTTTGCACTAATTTGATAGTTTGCACTAATCCGTCACACACCTTGTGATCGAGAATATGAAATATTTAATATAACTAATATTCCTATAAAACATAAAGAGATCTATCACACATACTCATCAGAATACTGCTTACATTTGTTGCGTGCATGGCGTCCATAATTTAAATCGAATTAATTGCTCAGGGGGCTATTAAACCACAAAGTTACACGTGGTCCGTCGGGAGATGAAGCATGAACAAATAATAAGAGACGCCCCAAGACCGGAGGAACCGTGTTCGTACCTTTTCAATGGCCACAAGGAAATAGCATCATTCAGTTATATAGACATATAAATTCCTGGCAACAAAAGGCTTCAGAGATTTATAAAGGAACACAAACAATAGAATGGGAGATGCAATACTCGCGCGTGATTTCAACTTCATTTTGTATTCTACTATAGAGGTACTTTCTTTTTATGTATTTGTTGTAACATTGCAGAAAGGCGAGACATTGTACATTTCCCTTTGAAGGTTTTAAATTTCCTATGTTATTTGTTTATCGCCTTCTACTGCGCCGTGTTCCGCGGAGGCTACAGAACATGGATACTCCTCTGTACGAAGTTCTTCCGGTTAGTTGCAGTGCGGTTGTTTCATTTTGAAGATTCGATATACGATGGCTGAATATGGATGCAATAATATCAAACCTGGGAAATTGGGTTGATTATTATATTAACGCTATCAATGCCGATCTCCATTTCGAACTTGAGGCAGATGGTTCCCGGTTCGATTCTTTGATCAATCAAATCACCACTTCCACTACCCTCACCTAATAATGTCTAATTATTTCTGTACTTACTTAATTTAAGTTAGTTTTAAGAACTCTAGTGAACATCTTTAATAATGACACGGATGTGTCGAAACTGGTAGCGCAGTAATAAAATTAAGCATCAAAAATAAATTGTGGATAAAACTCTTCAAACAAAATGTTAGTACTGTTAATAGTATATTTTCTAAAGACAGTTATTGTGTCGAACGTCTTCACCTCTTCCGCAGTATTTGGCGCGGCGATAGTTTTAATTAATTCAATTATTTTGACCAACAGGAAAACAATTTTCGTAACTGGCCCGGCTTCTCTAACCAAAAGAAACGTTGTCCTTTTGTGCAAATAATGAAATATATTGTGCAGGTGGCGGGGAGTATCCCGTTACTGCTAATTATGAATGACCAAATAAACGAAAGAGCGAGGCAACGCGGTACGGGGGAGACAGGTGTGGTCGGATAAACTTTCGCATAGTGCCTGGCTGGGGGTACAAATATAGCACTAAAACAGCTATTTGTCAGTCAGCCAGCCACTCTCGCCCCGACAAACACTTCTCTACCTCGACTGCCCCACCTTGATCTGCTTTTATCGACTTGCCTTCTTCTTTATTCTGACCACCGTTGACCCTGGACCCTTCCCGGATTAATACCACCCATTGGACTCAGGACATGGACAAGGCCCGCAGAGGAAATTTGTGCAAAAGGATTTCCTTCAAATATGGACGTTTTGCACAAAGGGGAGTTTTGTCCAAATTCAAAAGTTGTCAATTTGTCGGTATCATCCCCCCTTCACAAGGGAGCGGTAGGTTGTGTCTCCATCCCCTCTAACCCTCTTTGCAGATCGGGATCAGCTGCCCCTATAGTTTGCCTGTGTGCCATTACGTCTGGTACAGTTATAAATAATCATCTGATTGAGCGGTTCCCTCAACTAGCTACCTTAGATTGTCTTCCTTCTTTCACGTAGAGAAAGCGGGGCAACTTTTATAGATGTAACACAATAGTTACCAAGCTGCATCTACAGTATCTACGTAAATATAATGTCTATATCTCATCAACAAAGGGAACTGGCTCTGCATTATGTATCGTGTATCCACCTAATTATTTTATCACACCTTCGCGGCCAGGAGTATAGCGGGCAACACGAGGCCTCACCACACTACAGAAGGCTGCTTTATAACAGACACCATAATACATAACACTTTGATGTAGAAGATATTGATTCATCAAACAATGCGGTACATGTTATAAGAGGCAGTAATATCCTGCTACTGCAGCCGTCAAAGTTTTTTTTAACTATTCTTCTATAATGATGACCACACACGAAATCAATTGCCCGAAACCATTGGTATTATTACAGCCCTTATTCGAGGAATATTTCTATGGGGTTTACATATATTTATTAATTATGAACGCCTCGATGGGCTTTAACATATTTATAATTTTCTCAAAAGATTGGTACTCATCGACCCTACTCGGTAGAATGTTTTATTCTGCAACAATAATTCCGGAACTAACTATGGCCCCATTTCTCGCTTACATGCGCTTAGAAACAAATGCACCGCAGTTAAAGAATAGACATATTTAGAAAGATATTTTTAGGTAGCAATGATTATTCAGGTGCATTCTCTATTACTTACAATCCAAAAACTTGTTCCTTTCTCCGTATCACGAACTGTAATATTATGTATTATACACTTTTATATTATGTAAATATACATGTTTTTCTTATACCAGATATGAACTACTACTTTTTTCACAATGTTATGGACTTTACTATTTTATAAATAATAAAAAATAAAGTTTTATCTATAATTTAAAAACTTGGTGCTATTAATTTTTTTAATAGGTAATTTACAAATATTTTTCTACATATTAATCAGGTTATTTTTTCTTTTTAATATACTACTTTAAAGCTTTTTTCCTTCTGTATCGTGAACTAAATCATGCAAAATGTTAAAATAAATTAGGTTTTCATAATAAGCAAACACTTTGTGGATTGACATGATGAATTAAAAGAAATACACTTTGTATGATCAACTTTTATTTTATCAGTATATTTTTCAGTCCCGATGAAGATTCAGCCGAATCGAAACTAGTTGACATATATACAAAATAAAAGTGGATTCATACAAAGTGTATTTCTTTTAATTCATTTTAAAATAAATTAATTAAAAATTACTTTATTAATATATATATATCAACATGTTTCTAAAGCGACGCTTTCCTCATCAGGACATACAGAATAATAAAAAATAATAATGTAAGAATAGACAAATTATAAACATAAACAAACAGACAAAGGGACATACTAACAAACGGACAAACGAACAAACAGACAAATGGACAAACAGACAAACAAACCGAAAAACGGACAAATGGACAAGACATATGTAGATACAAAAAGTACCCACACAAAAAAAAACTGCTCTTCGTAAGAAAATGGACAACCAACTTTTGATTTCTGATGCACAGAAATTCCACATAAGTGTATAGATTGTTTAAGTTTAACCCGTGAGTACACAAGTCATCTACCATTGTACATCTCTTCTGAGACTTCAATATCTAGGTATCGGGTAGTGAATGTCAATTTATTATTCAAAGTATTTAGATCTTCATTCCTTCCTGGAATGGCTGATTTAAATCACTCAAATATTATTCTTCGCGTTCATTAATAAACACGATAAGCGACACCGAGAACGAAATGCTGGTAATAATTTATTTTCACATCTGGTGGATCCAGTGCCGGATTAAGCCCTACGTAATATACTCGTAGGTATCTAGGCAGTCAAACCATACCCCTTTCCGATCTTATCACACAGGAAATGGCAAGATTTCTTGTTTATTCAAGTTCAAATAAATTTATTTGAATGTTTAATGTTTTCAGTGAAGCTTATAGTCCGTTTCGTATTCTTTGGTGTCCAATAACGATAAAGTGAAAAACAAATATGTGGGTTAGGTGCTATACAATATATGTTATAATAAGGAACTCCAGTGAACAATATAATGGCTTTAAAAATGTGTATTCATATGGATCAGAAAACGCCGATTCTGAACTTATAACTTTTATTATATATAATTAATTATCCTTAGAATTTATAAATCGTTATTTAAAAGTGAATAAAAAAAATCTCATCTTTGGATGAGATGGTTTTTTGTCCAACGTGTTATGTTGGTACCATTGCATTTGGAACATCTGACGTCACGTGCGCATTATTTTTTGGATTATTATGAACATTTTTATTTTTCGTTATTGTTTTGAATTTTAAATAAAAGTATTTTTTTAGTTTTGGAGAAATTTAAACTTGATTTGGGTGACTTTAAGCTCTATATTTGTTGTTAAATATTAAAAAAAACTATTATTGGTGAAATAAATTAGAGTGTTCATGAGCAAACCAATTATCAATGCGGATATTATGATAATATTAATGCTCAATACTATTATTTGAATTAATGATTCTAAATAGGAACATAATTTTGTAACTTATGTATTGTTATGTTTATATTTACTATGAATAGAACATAAAAGTATGTACGGTAAAGCTCATCCTTGTTTTGAAATTTGACATTCTAACCTCAAAACGGATCAAAACCGACCGACCATAGATTTGGAGCGGTTTGGCGGGCTTAAAAAAACTGAAACTTTAAAAATTATTTTAACTGTGAAAACTAACTTTAGAAAAAAAAACGAAATATACTGGTATTTAAGTTTGAACGTCATTATTGATAAAAAAAATTAAAAAATGGACTGGACTTCCTTATTGTAAATATAAAAATTAATGACTTAAAAATGGCAATGGTATTTATTAGACCAGTTGTTCCGCCTGTAAGGAATCAGGTACAGGAAGTGGTAAATATTAAATAGACAATACAAGCAATAGCAACGTAGAAAATATCGAGTCATAAACAGACAATCTTACCAACAATATTGTCCCTAGTCAGGGTAGGGCACTGACTACCCCTGCGTGCATTTACTCGTAGAGTGTTGAATTTATCTAACTTATAGTTTTCGTTATTATTGAATATAGCTTAAAACTTTCTGATTAATAATTATTTAATTTTGATTAATTTATTTAATCTTTTATGAATGCGAATGAATCAAGTGGTGTGTGCGGAGACAGAGTTGTGTGGTGGTCTATCTTCTCTCCCCACCCCTGCGGAAAAACTGTACGATGGTTAGTTTGCGTTCTTATGGTATTTTTTCACAAAAACGGCGCTAAGCTAGGCAAATCATCCAAATATTATTCTTCTTTTTATTTCTATGTATCATGTACTATATTATATATTATACAATTTCATACATTTTTATGTTATCCAAAATATAAAAAAAAGTTGATTTATTTTTATTTTCAAAATGTCATGCACACATATTATATTATATTATGCAATTGTATATTATGTATAATGTAGATCAGGCTAGTACTATTTTTATTTGAAAAAATATATATGTATTATCTACAATTAATTTCTAATTTTGAAACTGTAGTTCATGGTGGAATTCAATATTAAAATATATGTTTTTATTAAAAAACCTTTGTAACTTTTTTCCACTTATTTATTTTCGACCGGACCGGTTTCACCTATCACGGGCATCGTCAGACTGGCACAATGAATACTAAATCTATGGTATATATAGCATCGATGTCGGGAGGGAGTTCTCCTGTTTTCTAATATTATTTTTATTTATGACTTGAAATTTGTTTTATTGTTGACGGTACTATTTACTTTTATGTTTGAAAAAAATACTTTCCTGTTGGTTTATTACCCTCTGGAAGACGGACTTCATCGTGTTTATTTACTGAATCTATGGTTTTTTTAAAGTTATATAATGGCATTGTGTCAGCTTTTATTTGAACAGATGGTTTTTTCTAGTTTCGTTATTTCCCTGTGATTTCCGTCTTGTTTGCTAAGATGAATTTTATAGTAGTTTTTGTCCTATAGTTACATTTACTACGGATAACCAGGTACATTTTTTTGGGTCTTTAAAATATTTTATTATATTGTATACATATATATCATAAATATGTTTCACTTATATACCTACTAGGTATATTGTTCTTTTTTTTTGTTAACTAAAAGCCCTTTTTTTCTTTCTGTACACAGAATCATTTTAATGTTAAAATATGTAAAAGCCCATCGGGGCGTTAAAAAAAATAAATTATATAGTTACCTTTAGGGAAAATCTGGAAGCTTTATCTAAATTTTTGAATTAGCTCTAGAATGAGCGGGCCCACAGGCAATTTCCCACTCCGCCTTACGGCTAATCCGGCACTGGGTAGAACAAAAGCTTTTTGTCCCGATGGCAATGGTTGCGTGTTGCAGTAGTTCGGTAGTCGACTGGTTGAATGGTTGACACTGACGCGGCACTATCGGGACATTCTAAAGGACTCGGCTTTAATAAGTGGTTAACTATTTTAATTGCTTAATTATTCTGTAAAGTGTAACCCCTTGACGAGATATCGTGTTATTGGTGCAGAACTATACATGATTCAGCAAAATGTTTACTTCGTCCATTGTGTATTTGGTTTTGGAGGGGAATTAGTGAGATACGATTTATACTGGTAATTTCATACCATTATCTTAATTCTGGAAGGGTGAAGGATAGGCCTTCCATGTTCTTATAATTAGTGCCTTACTAGCTCATGTCTGTGACAAATCATTCTACAATTTAAATATAATTTTATGCCACAACGAGACAATTTCAACATTAAAAAAACTTTAAATTGGGTTGTTGATATCAGAGTTTATAATTTTAATTTAACACCTTAATAATATAATACAACATCCGTGATTTTTTTTAGATAAATGGAGATTACGCTTGTGTGTCTATCATTTGTTGTCCCTGTTGCACTCATCAGTAGGATCAATTCAATGTAACAAAGCTATTGTCGCAATAAAAAACATTTTTAAATAACAAGTACGCATTATTTTTCACCCTTTTGTGAATTTTTCCTTCGTGTAGTTAGTTCTTTCATTGTTTGAAAAGGAAAAGGGAAGAACTTTTTTTAAATTTAAAAAAAAAAATTATGTGACACCTCGTAAGAACAGTGTACTCGTATCTACAGAGCACGTACAGGGGAACTATATCGTTACACGGTTGGGAAACACTGTGAGGCGGGTTAAAGAGGGGGCTGTAGGAAGTATATATGTATTTGTTAATACAGGCTTTAAAGAGGACCGGATTATATACCTCGTTCCACATACGAGCCGATTTCCACATAAAAAAATCGGCGAAACGACACGTTCTCGCGAAGTCGACATCAACTGTGAACGGTGTTCCGCTCGTGTCCGTCAAGTTTAGTGCACGTGCGCCGGCGAGGAGGGGATCAAAGCTGCTAGCTCCTTCCAGCAGGCTCCATTTAAATATCTGTAGAACAGACTCAGCATACCTACATTGCGTCTGTGCATCAGAGATGGCAATCGGTCTGTTAACAACGGAAAGTCGGTGTGTTATCAGACGAACCGCCCTTCTTTGCACAAGATCAAGCAGGTTTATCAAGTATGTGGGAGCTCTAGCCCAGAGATGACTTCCAAATTCAATTGTTGGACGTACTTGAGGTTTACACAGGATAAGCAGATGATCACTATTGAATAATCTGCTAACCCTATACAAGACGCCCAGTTTCTTGGAAGCAGATTTTCTCTACAATTTGACATGCTTATATTTGCAGGCAACCAACAGAAAAACTAACGAAGTTTAAATATTGATTGAGCAGACAATGTGCACTTTTCAGTTTTGGGTATTTTTCTTCAATGATTCTTGTCTCTATTCTGATTAATATGTCTCTTCTGATGATTCTTCGATCTACAAGTCAATTTTGTGATTTTTTGTCTCAGTTGACCGACTGTTTTTGTCTCAGTTGACCGAGTGTTTTTGTCTCAGTTAACCGAGTGTTTTTGTCTCAGTTGAGCGAGTGTTTTTGTCTCAGTTGACCGAGTGTTTTTGTCTCAGTTGACCGAGTGTTTTTGTCTCCGTTAACCGTGTGTTTTTGTCTCAGTTGACCGAGTGTTTTTGTCTCAGTTGACCGAGTGTTTTTGTCTCCGTTAACCGTGTGTTTTTGTCTCAGTTGACCGAGTGTTTTTGTTTCTTGATTGATTTATTTCGATTCTTTGGTACTCTAATGCTTTGTCGTATTACCTCAAATCGTGTCAAATGAATTTCTTCAGATAAAAATGGGTCTAGCGATTTTTTGTTGTAGTTTTCATAGAAAAACATTCCTATCTCATTCCATTCAATATTTGAAATGACTCTCCTTCAGGTGCTCTCTCCTATCGAGGTTAGCTATCCCCAGTGCAATTATGACAATTATTTACAATCTCCAGTTCCTTCATTTTTTTAAATTATTGTTAAGTTAAAATAAATACAAAATTATTATTACTTCAAATGATGTAAAATAACTTCGTGGAGTCATATTTATAAAATCAATAATAATTGATTTGTTTAAAACCACTGTATTGCAAATTGGTTTTAAATAAAGTAATTATTATTTATTTAACATATTAATTAATATTACATTAGTAATAATAGTAATAAATGAATTATTTCTATACCCCCGTTTTCGTGAGAAAATCACCCCAAGGACGCTATACAACATAATTTATCTAACCTGTACCTTATCACTTAAACACAATAATTTATATCTTAGATTTATTACTAATGGCTTACAGCTAAGATTTATAACTAGAAACTGCCTAATTCAGACATATAATTAGTGACTTACATCTAAGACTTATATGGTTAGCGACTTACAACTAAGACCTGCAACTGGTGACTTGAAACTAGTGACAAACATGTTTATGAACAGTATTTTAAATACAATATTAGTTGATATATGGGTTAGGAATAGAGACTTACAACTAACATATTTACATTTTAGAATACATTATGTAATGATTGAACATAACCTAATATTGAACATTGTATTATTTATGTACCTTACACATTATTCCTATCTTATTTATAATTATTTTATATTATACATTATTATTTTGCTCACTTATTCAATTAAGACTTAACTTACATATTATTGAACTCACGTTAACGGGGTACGAACCTGAAGTTGTATCACTCTGCCACAAATTTGTTAAACATTAAATCATGTTTTTTTGGCATAATTACCCAGAAACCATATTAGAAAATTTGAAGAAATTTGAGTACATTAAAATTTATGAATGATTATTCCTGTCAAAAACACATATCGTACTGCCCACAATTGCGTAAAAACTACATTATTTAACTACGACGATGACTTGATGACCTTAATTACATACATAATAACGAAAAGTTCATAAACACTTAGATAAATAAGGTAATCATAGGTTAGCTATTGAAATAATTCACGCTTTAATCATAGCATCACTCAGTTAGGGGGATTACACCAAAATATTTATTTAGTCGCTTCACGGTCCGTAGCCATAACATAAATAAGATGTTGTGGAACGGCGAGTGCTTTTAAATGAAGAAGTTAATTCGCCTAATGAAGCATTACGATGATTTTATCAAGATTAAGTACTTAACTGTTTTCCCACTTCGAGATAATCTGTGGATTGATTGATAAAACATACGTACAATATTGATTAAGAACTGTGTTCGACATAAGATATTATCAAAAATTCATCAATATTCAATGTATTGTTGTTTGTGATCTGTCTAAGTACCCACTGGCGTAGGTACATTTAAATAGTGATGAGCACAATCCAAACGTTGGGAGTCGAGTGATGTTTCAAATGAATCATTCGGATGTAAGGAAAAAAATGAGGTGTCTGCAAATCGATGTTATTGATTTTCAAATGAATTTTAATCCAGATGTTATATCGATCATTGTAATAATCGACTGGCAATATATATGTATTGATCAGGTATTACTTACTGGTAAGATAATATCATACATTTTTTATCAGTGACAACAAATAAAATACAAATCGTTTAAAAGTTATTACAAAAAAATTGAAAGGAAAGAGAAAAAATGTTTATTTTCATTACCTACCTATACTTTCTAAACACAATACAGTACCAAAAATCATGTACATAATATGTAAGTTTTCATCGAACAAGTTTGACGACGTTGACGTTCGCCACACGAGGACGGGTCATATATAAAAACTAATGTTTGTCTGTCTGTTCTCGATTTTCTCTAAAATTATTGGACCGCTTTCGCTGAAAATTGCATAGTTTATTCTTATTAGTGCCGGGAAGGTTTAGAGTGTAGTATGAATGAAAACCTAAATATGTAAAACTGTTGCTACAACGTTTTAAAATTAGTATGAAAAACATTGAATCCACCATGTTGTATTGAGAGGTTAGCCCATAGATATATCACTCTGGTTGGCCACAGATTACATATTCAAAAAAATACAGTTAGTTTGAGTAGAAAATTTTCAAAATGGAAAACACAAATGGGTACCTACTTAACAAGTTTTTTTATTTAGATATATTTTGAAAAAATAGATGTTCGGAATGAAATAAAATTTTCAAATTGTTTCTGTGCTTAGAGATAGTAATAGTCGTCACAAGGCATTACTGTCGCTATCAAATCAATTTTGGCACCCAATCGACAAGCAAGAATTAACAACTTCATAACTTTATTTAAAAAAAAAACGAGCAACTGGCTGTACATCAACTAGCAATTTTATAAAAAATATCGAGATATCAGCAAGTGTCGCACAAGTTAAGAGATACGAAGGATTGTAGAACTTAAATAATTTTAAGTATATCCGCAGATATCAAGGGTACATGCAATCAGTAAATATTATTACATTATGTGTTGAACATATTATTATATTCGTTTTAATTGTACAGTTTTTTTTCAAATATGATCGAACACTCCTTTCCTAAGCACAAGCAACAGCTTAAATTAGGATATAAAATACATTGCACAAAACCGAAGGTTCCTATAGAAAATTATGTAACAAAAATACTACCAAAAAAATAAAATAAAATATTGGAAGAAGCGATGGAGTCGATCTGGAACAACGCCCAGCTGGTAAGAACACCTACATATTATAATATATACTTACAAAAAAGGACGACAAGACAAAAAGCTATAATTTACAGTTAGATACAAAAAGCGATAAGTGGGCTCGGAGTTTTTTTTTTCATGGCCTCGTGTGAAAGTTTTTACGCCATGTAAACGACACAATATGTAACGGACTCGTACTCGTATTCCACATGTGAGTGTACCATATATCGACATTCTCCATACCTTGTTCAAATCTGTGTGCATAATAATTTAATTCCGATGTTGGCCTGTTGGTCCGTTGTTCTATGCCCGTCCATCATTAATATCCCAGCTACGAGATAAACGTCCCAGGTCTCTGCTCGCACAATGCCACATCATGTCACACTTGATAAATGTTGTGACCGACCTTTAGAACACACGACACATGTATTGTTCACATTACTGTTGGTGTTACATTACTGCATACTTAGAATTCCATTAGAAAGTTACAAATCTGGAAGTCGATGTGGCATGTATAATAGAGAACTTAGAGGAAGGTAGAAGACGACCTCATTGATTTACGGCTAAAGTATTTATTTGATAATTAAATCATTTTGTTATCTGGAAACCGTTTCCTGATTTTTGTTACGGTTTCACTTATATAGAAAACTAGCTTTACCCAGCCTTGCTCGGGATTTTTTATTATTTTTCTTAAAGTTATGAAATTGTGAATTCTTGCTTGTCGTTTGGGTGCCATAATTGATTTGACAGCGAAAGTAATGCCTTTGACGACTATTACTATCTCTAATCAAAGAAACATTCATTTGAAATTTTCGTTTCATTGCTAAAATTTATTTTTTCAAAATATATCGTAATAATAAAGTTCTTGAGTAGGTACCCACTTGTGTTTTCTATTTTGAAAATATTCTACCCAAACAAACCTTCGTCTTTTGAATATGTAATCTGTTATTAACCAGAGTGGTATATCTAGGGGCTAACCTCAATACAACATGGCAGGTTTAATGTTATTCATTCTAATTTTAAAACGTTATAGCAACAGTTTTAAATACTAGATTTCATTCAAACTACCCTCTAAACCTTTCCGTCTCTAATAAGAACAAACTGTTCGATTTTCAGCGAAATCGGTCTAGTAATTTTCGAGAAAATCGATGACAGTCAGACAAACATTCATTTATATACATATTAACATTTATAGATTGAACTAATTACAATAAGATTGCGATACGATACGTTAAACATCTCGTTTAATTTGATTGCTTACATAAAATAAAAGGACATTAGCAGGTGCACTAAAAAATATGTCCTATTCTAATTTCCTTTAAGGTGGTTAAACTAGGTGGGGTTAGGATAAATAAGGTAAGATTATATTAGGTGAGGTTCAGCGCTGATCAGTGGTGGGAAAACTAACGCGTGTTTGTGCAGTAAACTCTTACAAAAAAATATAAGAAAATTAAACAAGCATGTGTCATAATTTTACCAGGCCTTAAAACAGCGCGCACTTCAATTTATAGTTTGCTACGAACCCCGCTAGCGGTCACGATGACCCCTGGGGATCCTTAAGAACCACTTTGGGAACCACTGATTTTTAGACCCAGGCAATAAATAGTATGTTTAATACGGAAAAGAGCAGCAGAGTATTTTTTTAATATCTTTAAACATTCGACAAGTGCACAAAAAATCTCAAGTTACTAGTATTCTTAAAACAACGTCATAAAAGTTACTGATAATACCCTAACCAAACCTTGAGGTTATAACCCCCTTATTCAAACCTACTTCACCTCAGCACAGGATCTCCCAGTAAGCGAGGAGGACTATGAAAAAATGTCTATAATATACATATATATTTTTTTTAAATATTTGTACATTACCCTAAAATGTCGAAACAACACATAAATTATTAAAAAAAAATTGTATTTGTAGAAGGATTTTTTAACACTTTTTTTATTTCCGATTGACCTCACAATAAGGGAGACCGCGAACCACCATTGGCAGTGACACGGGTTATTTGGAATCTTAGAATTTGTAGATTTTTATAAACATTACACCCATGTAGGTAGTTAATCTACTTTATTTTAAAAAAAAAATGAGTAATTCGGGATTACAGATGATTTGAAAATATATTTGTATGGATTAAACACTGAATAAGATTCGACTGATATCATAGAATATATTCTATGATCTGAGGATACCCCTAATTTCACAGATGATCAAACAAAAATATTTGGAATGCAATAATAACTCTTTATACGATTACTGTTTGTTCTGCATAATGCATTCCTAAAGCAATGCCTAGGCCTAGAACAGCATAATAACATAATCTATTGTGGTAGGTATCAGTCCTTGGTCGATGGTTCAAACAGTTTAAAAAACGATGTAAGTAGATGGTAGGATTGTTGGATAATGACAATCAGTACCGTCTTTGTGTGCTATCAAAGGGCGAGGGATTGGACAGCCCAACGAATCAGGTGGGCTGGCGGCTAGCGCTAGTCATGCTCAGGGGTGCAACACCATGCTACAAAATCAGATTTCTAATAAAGAAATAATTTAGAATAAGGAAGTTTTTTTATCAATTATGATGTTCTAACTTAAATACCAGTATATTTCGTTTTTTTTTCTAGTTAGTTTTCACAGTTGAAATTTTCAAAGACCGCCAAAATGCTCCAAATCTATGGCCGGTCAGTTTTGATCAGTTTTTAGGTTATAATTTCAAATTTCAAAACAAGGATGAGCGTTGCTGTAAATAATTTTATTTTCTATTCATAGTAAACTATAACTAAACATAAGTAAGAAAGTTATGTACCTTTTTTGAATTTTTAACTAAAAGAATAATAATAGTATTGAACATTAACATTATCATAATATCCGTATTGATAATTGGTTTGCTCATAAATAATCTATTTTTTTTTTAATTAATAATAATTGTTTATATTGTACAACAATTATAAAGATTAAAGTCATCCAAATTAAGTTTAAATCTCGCCAAAACTAAAAAAAAATACTTATTGAAAATACAAAACAAAATCGAATATTAAAAATTTCCATAAAAATCCAAAAACACGTGAGGTCAGATATTCCAAATGCAATGGTACCAACATAACAAGGTGTTCTGATGAGATGTTTTTTTGTTCACTTTTAAATAACGATTATAATTTCTACGGATAATTATATATATGATAAAAGTTATATATTTAGAATTGGCGTTTGCTGATCTATATAAATGCATATTTTTAAAGCCATTATATTTTTCACTGGAGTTCCTTATTCTTCTAACCAATTTGTTTTTCGTTGAAGACGCCAGTATAGATCTTTTGAACAGACCATTACTTGCCTCCACCATCATGATTAATTTTGGCAGTCTCTGTAAGGCAGATCAGTAATCTGCTAAGCTTTGAGCCCAGGGGTCCCATTTCTGGCTGTTTTAAATGATAAGAAATTGACCATATTCTTAGGCTTAAAAACTTTTTTCTTGACTGCAGTTCCGGTTCTTTCGGATGACAGCTGTCTTTCAGCGAATGACATTCATTCAAAATACTGATTTTAGCGAGAGAGAAAAAAGAGAAAGCCTTAATATTATCATAAGTATTGACTTAAAAGATTGTTAGTGAGTTATCAGTCGCATAGCAATGATATTAAATAAAACGAATTAACGAAAACGTGATGTTTATAAGTACCTACGCCAAAAGCCTGAAATGTCAGGCAAAAAGTGATTTAAATTCTAAAAGTTTTAATAAACTACACGTTTAAAGTAAGTAACAATAAACTACACGTTTTACAAATGTGTGATAAACCAATAATTTCATGAAACTGTAATAATTAAAACACAAAATCTTTTGAAAATGTGGTCTCATTTACACGGAATCAGAACCGCAGTTATTCAAAATGTCTTAAACCCTAAGGAAATGACAATATTTTATCCTTAAAAAGAACCGGAATCGGTTCCCAGATGTCGCGGGTTCGAAATCCCTGCTAGGAAAAACTATAAAACTTAAACCAAGGGTTCTTTTCGCCATCGGAATTAAATTAATCAAGCATAATACATTTGTAATTAACTATTTGATGCATTCTCTACGGGCTGCATCCCTGAGTTTTCGTCGTCGGCTAATAAAGTTGAGAGATACGTAACTCAATCTTACCAATATTACTCAATAATATTATCTTTTTTAAGTACTCAACTTTAAACGCATTTTTCCTCATAGCATCAACCAGTACCTATCAAACACATATACATAATTGTTTACTATATAATATTTGTTATTATCATGTCTTCATAAGTACTTAACTATTATACTATTCTCAAATTATCTGGTATAAACAATCGTTTCTTTCTATACTATTCTTCACATCTCTTTATACTTAAATTTTTTTTTTTAAATATATTATATTACCATACTTTGTCAATACTAGCTTTTTCCCTTCTATTTTTGTATAATGGCACTTTATATGAACTAAACTTGTCAATTTGACTGTCCTAAAGCGGGATTTGTTCCTAGTCGAGTCAAAGCTTTCTTACTTTTTGTTGTTAAATAATGTATATTTCAAATAAATAAACATTATTATTATTATTATTATTGTACCTCGGGATTAGTACAGAGAGAAAGTTAGTCTCAGCATTGCTCTGATACGCAAATCTGAATAGCCAGGTATTTCGCAACCTTCGTTTACCCATTCTCCTTGAACTTCTATACTTCCACATCAGCCTCACAACATTTCGAAAATCAAAGATGCCATAGTTCTGCTGGCGCTGGGCCACTCGAATTCTAGAAAGGTTTCACATATCGGATTATCTTTTTTTGAAATGTTGAATCGAGAAAGAATTCAAAATTGTGGTAAAAAACTGTATGATCTTTTGCGACTTTTGATTACGTTTATTTTATTTATTTTTGCGAAAAATAACAACAAATCTATAACTTTCATATACACAAAAATAAAAATAAAAAATCATGCTAATTATAAATTTTCCACTGTTGTTGATAAATACTATGAGTAAAGCGTGGTAATATACTGTTTTACATCAGTTAGCTTAAACAATGTCAGTCGGGGGAGGGGAGGGTGGAGGGGAACATAGGAGTGGGATAAAGGTACAAAGGACTAGAGTAGGTGGAAAGGTAATGGATTTTAATTTAATATCACGTATAGTGGAGTTAAAAATGTCAATGTGGTAATAATTTAAGTTGAGTGAGTATGTGGATCTGTAGATAAAACGTTTTGTTTGGAATTGGTTTTACAATGAGGGATATAAACAGTAAATGACTGTCTGCTGTTGCGATTTGGGATATGAAATAATAGGCGTTGGAGAAGCTCAGCGCTATCAACTAAGTTACGTGCGATTTTAAATTAAACTTATTGGTATAAGTCAGGTATTCTAAGAGTTGTTGATCCCTGTTGGATCTGACAAGGTGTTGGGTAGGATGGTGGTTGGATAGATAGCGACTATAGCCTACAGGCATCGAACAGGGTATAGGGAGTATGAAAGGAGTCCTGGCTGAGCTGAATAAACGTTTAATTGTTGCGTTATTTGGATTGCATTGTGTCCAAATTGTTGCTGAGCGCGTGGGTTATTTGGTCAAACTGGGGTGACCATTTGAATACCACATACACAAAAAAATTGGCCTAATATTCGACAACAATAATAAATATTTCAACTAAATATCCACTCCTGACAAATAATCACAAGTGATAATATTGGGTATTTTATAAAAATGACCTTTTTTTTTATATGAATACCGCACAAGAGTCCCAACTGCTCCCAACTGTCTGGAGCCAGTAAGACTATGGCATTCCCAATTGGGGAATGTTGTGAGGCTGAAGGTATTGGGGAGGGGAAGGAGAAGGAGAAGAGGAAGGTGGGGAAAAGGGGAAATACCTGGCTATTCAGATCTGGTCACCAAACACGGCTAAAAAGCCATTTCAAGCAACGTTTCAATTCTGAATGGTGGTCTTTCACCAGGGCGATACTGAGAGTATCTTTCACTCTGGAACGTCCGCAAATATACTATATATTATTTTTATTTAATTAATTGTGAAACAACACAAATTAATTAAATAAAATTTACTTGCGCACGCCGGGATTTGAACCCGCGACCTTCGGATTCGTAGTCGAGAGCCTTTCCCCTCGACCATGGAGGCCGTCAAGGCCGACCTAATATATATGTCCACCCTTAGCTTACGAGAGAAAGCCAGGGTTGAAGAATTCCTAAAAATAAGGCCTCCAGACATCAATCATATGATTTACCAGCAAAATTTTATATAAAATTGGCTATACAAAGATTAAATAATTATTTGTCTTATTCATTACTGGTTGTTATTAAATACTCGTATATTTGTTTATCGTCAATATTCGAAGAAGTGTGATTTATCATAGATTGTAGTTTAGATTGGAGGGGGGGGGGGGTTAAGGTTCTGAAATGATAATGTGTTTGGTTCCTACCTTATTTGCCATTTATCCAGTCCTTACCTTTCCAAACCAAACACAACGTTTTGAAAAATGGAACACAGTAGTCTGATAGTAATTGCTTTGAGTGCTCTCTTGTTTGGAGATGAAAAAACTACTTTTTAGGTGCATGCTTGTTCTTGACTTTATTCGGTAAGTGTTTGTTTTTCCTTGACCTTTTATACCTTCAAATTATCCCTTATTACAATTAACCAAAACCATAATTATTATTGTAGTTGTTATTTACAGTCCACGACAGTTTTACATGCGAAACCCCACATTTTTGTCTGGGTAGTTACGCTTGTAACATTGTTTAATAGTACGTGTAAACTTTACACTATTGCTGCTACAAAAAGTATTATTAAAAGACTTGTATATGATTATGACATCATCTTACTTGCAATCTTTATCAGACCATTGCACTACTCTGCACAGAGACCACACAAAAATCTTCATATTTTAAGAAGATAAAATCAGCCAATTTGCGATTGACTCGTCTTTAAATTGAACTAATCGACCATCTGCTACTGGGTTTAACAAGCGAACGAGAAGTCCGGCGGAGCGAGTTTTCCAAATCGGATATACCAAATTTATTGGTCACTCGAGTTCACCTTATACCGAAAAATATAACCCCAATCCGATAGTACACCGAGCCATGTCTCAAGGGATGTGAAAAATAGAGTTAACAATCTCCATTATATTTTGCGGATACGGACAGGAAGATTCAGAAATATTCCCCCCGCTATATTCAGTTTTACTATTTCAGTCCGGGCATGACATATCAACATTATTGGACATATTGCTCATTCTTCACATTTGACGAAATCTGTATCATAATGGTAAAATCCTGTGTTGTGGGCACAGAGTTTGCACGTTTAAAATACGGTGAGGGCATAGTAATAAAGGGAAAAAATCATCAAATTTTTTTACAGATAAATTATTTTAATTATTTCGTTTACGGTGCAGAGAAGGGATGAACAAGGGTTTCTGACTAAATTATCTTATCGCTTTCTGCTTGTTATCATACCTTTTAATATCTAAGATCGATAAAGGTTTATTAAGGATATCATTGTTATCGTGGTTGCCGCTGCATATGAATCGTAAGTATGGCTGCGCCAGTTTTTCGTATGCTTATTCTCCATGATAAATGAATCCTATTCTTATAACAAAAGGTGGTATCGTTTATTAACGAAGATGCTCATAATATAAAGTTAGATTAGAGAGTCAGAAAGCTACTTACTCAATGTAGTATTCTATCTACTTGGGGACCTTGGAAACATCCAACAATCAAGCTACTTAACTGCTTTACCTACATTGCGGTAACTATAATGCCATCTATGTAAATTAGCCAAAACTAAGAAATCAGGCTAATAAAGGTTGAAATTCGAATATCATAAAATAAATAAACTAACTTATCATATAAGTACATATAATCTACATTCGTCTATAAATTATACAAAAAGTGGTCACCCTCAAAGGATCAATACACAACTCTAAAAGCCTCATTGTGTGAATACTGTGAGCAGTGTACGCAAGGACCAGAATCACTCAATAATAGCACTGCACAAAGCTGAAAGAAATAGATCCTCTTCTAAGTCCAGGATTTGATGAGAACCAATCCTGAGGGAAAAGGAAAAAGTTGTTGTTTTTTATACATACGGACAGAAACGAGGATATGTCAAAGTGACAATCGGAGGAGAATGACGCCATCTTGGTCCCGAAATTATATCGAAAAAAGAGATGAAAGATTTTTAGAAAACGAGTGCCATTGTGTTGGTGACTGAAAAACTATTTCGTGATGAAAATATGTAGAGCCGAGATTTTGGTATCTACTGACCAATTTGTGACAATAATTGTCACTTTTTTTATCAGAACTTAACGTAAAAATGGGTAAATCTAACTACTGATTGTTGTAATTGTCTTTTCTTTATTTCTAAAAAGAAAAAGAAACAATCCCGGGTTAGGAATAATATTAATTATATACAGTGGGAACTTATAACCGCTAAGCCACTGCAAGTAGCTTGTCAGCAGGAGTTTATTTCAACAATATAATATAATACAATAATAAATTACAATCATCATACAAATGTAGGGCAAAATTATTATATTTATGAGCATGCATGTTGTGATCAATGTAATAACCTGACAATATTTCTAAATCTTCTACTGTGATCATTGTAAGTGACAAGTGGGGTATGTTGTAATGCTGGTGAGTAGGGCAGGGAAGCAAACGGGAAAATAGTTGGGAAGCATCGGTCTATTCAAATCTGGTCACCAAACACGGCTAATACCATTTCAAGCAAAGTTTCGAATTTGAATGCAGGACTTTCATCAGGGCGACATTTTCCACGAGCATGTACCACTCTCGTTAAGTCACCATACTCGGTTAACCCAGCAGTAGTAAGTACCTATTCCTTAAACAAATTCCCTAGTGGTGATGTTTGGCATCATGAAATTTTCGAACTGCAAAGTCACAGTATCTAACACTCTGTTAGAGTTTCTTACTGCTGTCCAATAGCGGCAGGAACTTATGATACAAGCCAATTCACGCAAAAGGGACCATTTATTCTCCTCAGATATCGAACCGATGTATTTGAGGGTAGTTACGGCCATTCCTAAAAATAACTTTGGAATTAATTAATTTATTTAAAAAAATGGTCAAAAAGTTAGCTGAGAATGGTGATTTCGCTTTATCCATGTTATCCGTTATGTTGTAATCAATGTTGAAACTATATGTGCTCCATATTATGATTATTATTTACTTATTATTACCTACTTATTACTACTTATTACTATTTACTTATTTATATATATATATTTTTTTTACCTACATATTTTTATTTACATACTTTTATTTGTATATTTTTATTTACATATTACTATTTAATTACTATTACTATTACTATTTACCTATTTTTACTTTTATTTACATATAATGATTTACCTATTTTTACTTTTATTTACATATTATGATTTACCTATTTTTATTTTTATAATTATGTACTTATTACTATTTAGATAATTTTATTCACATAATTTTATTTACTTATTAGTATTTACGTATTTTTATTATTATATACTTATTAGTATTTACTTATCAATATTTACTTAATATTTAATGTGTATTATTACACGCTTATTACTATTTACTGATCATTATTTACTTACTTTATTTAATTTAATTATTATTATGTGATCTTTATTATTTATTTACTATTATCTACTTATTATTTTTTTTTTCATGTACTATTGTTTGCTTATTGAAATTTACGGATTATTATTAAATTGTAAAGCCGCTCATCTCAACACAGGTGTATCAGACGCATATTCATTCCAAATTTAAAGATGTTAATAAGATGAGATGAAACGATTACCCAGCCGTGATAAGAAGTCTTATCACTGTTCACATGTGGAATTCGCATTGGTTTAACCAATTCATTTGCTTTATGGTTTTGTTTTCATACTTTTATAGGTCTCTGTGCATTCCTAAAATAATATCATTGTTCACATTAGAGGTTCCCATTAATTTAATCGAGTAATTTATTTTCCATTTTTTTAAGAGTTTCGAGTTTCTTAATATTCGTAAGATGATGTATCCTTGATAAAGGATATTATTACTTTACAAATGCGAGATTTACAATTTGTTTTAATGAGATTCATCTGTGTTATAGTTTTGTTGATCATATTTGCGGGCATTTCTTTCCTGAAAATAATTGCCCCCATTAATAATAATTACCCCTAAACGTGGAACAGATGTTGAATATTTTTTAAATAAATAGAGAAACAACTAGTATGGAGAGTCAGTTGTCATTCAAGAGGCGAACAAGTCTTTTACTTATCTTGCCTTCGCCTTACCTGAAACCTTCCATCTGCTGCCTCGCCAAGCCTCTGAACTCTGCCTGAGGGATCCTGGGACCTACCTAGTCAGGAGTAGCCGGCCCTGCTCAGGCTCGCCAGAACCAGGATCAGGCAGAGAATAACCTCATACAGTGGTCTCACTTCAGCACTGGGTGCGAGAGACCAGAAGAATGGCACTACTATAAGGCATCCTCAGAAGATATTGAACGTATTTGGAACCAGCGCCCTATATTTACAGTTTTTGTGCACGCAGGTGTCTAGAACCACATCTGTCCAGTACATCTATGTAATGTTTAATAATACTTAACGTAAGAACGTTGAATTGGAGTCAGAAATGAAAAGTGACCCTGTTCAATAGTGTAATATGAACGATTTTTGCTTTCGAAATCAGAAACATCCGGAGCAGTCGGAATCAGAGACACCACAGAAACGGCGGAACGATGACTCCTGTCGTTCCACCGGATTCGACGAACGGCGAACCCGGGCGGAAAGAAATGAAGAACTGAATCTGAGGAATCGAGTCCGTGTGGCTGAATTCGGCCGAAAGAAATGAAGAACTGAATCTGAGGAATCGAGTCCGTGTGGCTGAATTCGGAATTGGAACCGAGTTCGTGAAATAAATTAAATGCCCCTCTACGGTCGGAGTAGATATTAGGCGGAAATGTCACTTTTAGAAGTAGTGACAGATCAAAGGTCATTATTATCTAGCGAGATAGATACCTTTTCACAAAACGCAATTCTTCGTTAAAAGGCGTTTTATGATATTTAAAAATAGATTAAAATACACTATAAAATAACGTAACAGTTTAAAAAAAAATTGGTTCAAAACCTAGTGTCAGTTGAAGATATTTCAACAATTTGTTTTTTTTTTCAAATAATCTTTCAACAATTTGTTTAGGATTTTTTTACTATGTCTCTCCCGAATTCCGTAGTTAAGCGAGATGTATGTAAGCATAAGGACAAGGACAAGGAATTTTCATAAAAAAGAACACTGACAGTGCAGATATAAACGTAAAATATTATTAATTTCTTCCAATTTTTGCGTGTCGTATTCAAAATCGTTATAAAGTGCGGCAATCCTGCCATACCGATATGATGTTCATAATAGAAAAGAAAAGGGGGCGTGTGTAATCGTTCCTAAAATAAATTATATACGTATTACTAAACAACAACAAAAAATGTCATGCGCGAGCAAAAACAATAATCGTATTTACATTTAAATCGCTAAATTACGATGGTACCAGCAAAAAAACGAATTAGCATGATGATTTCGAACGAATGCTCGAGTCGCTGCATCAAGGCCAGGTGGCAGTATTCATACATATGTATAGAGTAATGACCCATAATATGGTCCGGGCTAACATTCAACTTTAATAAATAAATAAATTATTACATTTATAAACATTAGTTATTGGCTGCCCATCTCACTAGGTGTGAAACGCCTGTGTTGAGATGGCAATTTACAAGAGTAGTTGTTCAGTTAGGTTATTATAAATGCGGTGGTTGTTCAGCTAGGTTATTATATATGCAGTGGTTGTTCAACTAGGCTATTACATATGCAGTGGTTGTTCAAATTGGTTATTATATATGCAGTGGTTGTTCAGCTAGGTTATTATATAGGCAGTGGTTGTTCAACTAGGTTATTATATATGCAGTGGTTGTTCAACTAGGTTATTATATATGCAGTGGTTGTTCATCTAGATTATTATACTCGTTTATGCAGTGGTTGTTCAACTAGGTTATTATATATGCAGTGGTTGTTCAACTAGGTTATTATATATGCAGTGGTTGTTCAGCTAGGTTATTATATATGCAGTGGTTGTTCAACTAGGTTATTATATATGCAGTGGTTGTTCAACTAGGTTATTATATATGCAGTGGTTGTTCAACTAGGTTATTATATATGCAGTGGATGTTCAGCTAGGTTATTACATATGATGAAAATAACAAATATATGACAAATAGATTAATAGATTACAAATTTGTGATTTTTTTCAAAAATAAACTATTTTAAAGGCATACAAGAATTTAGAAGCAGACGGGTTTATTGAAGGTCTTACTTTTAAAGGAACATTCCGTTTGCGTATTTCTAATATCACCAGATAGGGAATTGATAACATTGCATTTAAAATATCTTTGTCCATAGGAGATTTTTCAAACTGGGATATTAAAAGATTATATATGTGATCATCCTAGGGCTCTAGTGCTTGTCCTTTCTTCTTCAAACACGTGGATATTTTTAAATTGTTGCAACAGGATATTTTTTTCAAGTTAGGAACGTTTAGTTTCCTAAAAATAAAATCAGTACTGGTCCTAAACGGAACTTTAAGAATAACCTTCAGGATTAGTTTCTGGGTGTTAACTAAAGGCACAAAGACTTCAAGAAATTTTAATACTGGAGTTAAGAAGCACCAAAGTTAGGTAATAATAATTATTCTGAATTTGCCAACCATATTTTGGAAACAAATCATTCTTTTGACATAAATACAGGTTTAAAATTTTTACATATAACTGGTTAACAATTAGATAAATTTGAAATTTTAGAAATTAGAAAAGGTGTTAATAGTCAATTAAATATTATTAAAAAACCTTTATTTTAAATAGATATCTTTTAAATTTATTTTCACATTAATATCTATATTTAGAATATTATTAATATAAATTTTAATAATAACAACTATCGTTATTTTATTTTTTATGCCTTGTCATTTTATTGATGTTATTTATTAAAAAAAAAAAATTATTTAATATTTTACAATAATTTTTATTTCTTCAATAATTATTTACATTATTTATTAATTACTTACCTCTACTTTCATCACTTATTGTTAATTTTTGTAATTTGTCTATTCTTACATTATTATTTTCTGTGTTTCTCATTTGTCTATTACTTGTCATTATTTTTAGTACACTGTGTATCCTGATGAGGAAAGCTTCGCTTTCGAAACATGTTGATAGTTATATATTAAAAACAGTGGTGTAAACAAAGTGATTCTTATTAATTTATTAAAATATATATATCCTCAAAGGGTTACAAGCGAATGTTTTGACGGGCGAGATTAATTGCATTTCCGTAAATATCAAAGATTAAACGAACAAATTTGATTCAACTTAACTAACCTACTTATTTTAATGCAACCTTGAAAATATAATGTTTGCTGATCTTTTATCTCGCCTACGAAAAATAGCTGTCACAATTTTTTAAACAGTACAGTTCTAAAGAGAATAGTAAAACCATGTTTTCTTCTTTTTCTGTACCGAAATGATTTTCAAGGATTTGCAGTCGCCTCGTTGAGAGAAGAGAAAATATTGTATTAAGAGATAACTAAAAATGCGACAAATATCTAAGAAATAGGTAATACCTTGTACGCCCATTTATTCAGCACTATTCATACCAGAACTTGAAAAACTACACACAGCCTTCCTTTGATCATAGAGCAATGCACGCCACTGCTAATAACACATCGACCTCCAAATAAACACCCGCCCACTCGATGGAACTCCATGCTTTCTGTTTCCGGTTTATTTTATAAGCCTGAAACAGAAAGATTAGATTTCTCTTTATATGGTTCGTTGTTTTTTTTAGGGTAGGTACATGTACACAGGTACAGCTTTTCAGCCTTTATGGACTGCACGCCGCCAACTCATATTGGTGCACCACGAAGTCACCTACCCTGGTTAGGGTCATAAAGAACAGAAGACTAACGTTTGTAACAGGGTTCTGTAATTTCGCCAGAGAGGTAAGGAACCACATAATATTATGTAATATATATTCCGCCCCCGCAGTTTTCTGGAAACAAGTTATTGAACCGAGTGGAATCATGATTTACAGGCAATTTGCATACACGCCTGAAGGGAAGCCTGCAATAGTTAGCCATATTCGATTACACATCCCGAATATCGCAGACGATTATTAAATTAATAGATCCGTAATTAGTCATTATGAATACTCTTCAGCATTTGCCTGCATCAAAGCATCTATCACGACTCCATGGCTAAATATTTTAGAGTTTAGCGCTGCATAGAATGTGAGAGAATTATACAGCATTAATTTATGTCCAAAGGTAGACACCATAATTAGTTAATTGCCACAATAATAGATTTCTGAATATATGAAGAGGTATGCTAATGAGAAACATGCTGGAAATAGCTTTTCGTGCGTTAGGTATCCACCGGAGTGACACCTACGTTAATAAATATACTGTCAAATGTGTAAACACAATCTTCGCAAAAGATAATATTATCAGCAACTACAGAGTCGAGTGTTCAAATAGATGACTTCCACTAACGTAAATAGACCACGCGATGCTTCATCTCGTGTATCGAAAAGATTTAAAATGTGCCTATTAAAACTAAATTAAATAATTAAACACAACGCGCAGCTTTGAAGATTGATATGGGTCGGTGTATTAAAAATGAAAAATAAACAAAAGTTTTGGATTAATTTTTAGTTAAAATAAAAAATTTAAAAAAAACAATTTATCAGAAGGATATCACATCCATCTGCAATCTTTCATAGTGTACATAATCTATATCAACTTCTTCTTTTATCGAATAGGTACTGATAAAGTAGTAAAAGACGCAGATATTATTAAACCGTAATAAATATGAAGAGAAGCTTTATTAATTTCTTCAAACGATTGGTATTCACATTGCGACGCCATTATTAATTTATACATTGTTTACACCGCTTTATAAATATCTACATGTTTCTAAAGTGATGCTTGCATCATCAAGAATGTATGAATACTATTTATATTCATTCAAGCTTCGCTTTCGAAACATGTAGATATTTATGTATATTTATAAAGCGATTAAAACAAAGTATACTTTTTAATTAATTAAGAAGTTTTATTAGCTTCGCATCTTTGCTGTAAAGTGTGTTGTGTTACACGTCTCGAATCCGATGGCGTCGAATTCGTGACATGCATTAAACCCCGAATAAATAACGTCCGCTGTATTTGGGCAGTATTAGATTTACCTGTAATTAATGGAGACTCGTCCGGACGGAGATCCATAACTCCAGGAAGGATAACCATTGTAATTATTCCGCCGTAGCTGTCGGCTGCGGATATTCCATTGTTGTGCCAACTGTCCTTTTAGATTAGCGGCCCACTTTCTCACCGTGTGACACAATGGCTTTAATAATAATAGTAGCTTAACTCGATCCAAAGATAAAATGCACTTAGGATTTGTATTCAAACACGAATCGGATTTCTTCACTGTTCAAACAATAAATAACCGAACGCCAAATGAATAATATGCGGGCGCGCGCAGACTTAGTCGAATTTTGTAACGCACAAAATTATACAGCATTAAGATCACAAATAGTGATGTGAAGCTACAATATAGCTATATACTACAATAAATATAATAAAAATCACAAATCCTAAAATTATACAGCATTAAGATCACAAATAGTGATGTGAAGCTACAATATAGCTATATACTACAATAAATATAATAAAAATCACAAATCCTAAAATTATACAGCATTAAGATCACAAATAGTGATGTGAAGCTACAATATAGCTATATACTACAATAAATAATAAAATCACAAATCCTAAAATTATACAGCATAAAGATCACAAATACTACAATATAGCTATATACTACAATAAATATAATAAAAATCACAAATCCTAAAATTATACAGCATTAAGATCACAAATAGTTATGTGAAGCTACAATATAGCTATATACTACAATAAATATAATAAAAATCACAAATCCTAAAATTATAATATTCCGTGAAAAATCACGGGATTATTATAAAAGTAGGATTTGTGAAGCTGAAAGTTTTAAAATAAAAACATTTTTTTAAAATTAATATTTAAAAACTAAAACTAAAATATGTATACGCATTTATTTTTTTTTTAATTAAACAAAGTTAAATAAAAAAATTGAAGGGGGCCGAGAATTGAACCCCGATCAACTATTTGTAATGTCGACTATTACACCACCAACTATTTTATGAACCGCAGCGTAAATTCATCATTTGTATTCAAAATAAAAATGAAGTATTTTTTCATGATTTTTAAAGTAGAATGTTACGTGTTACGTACTCACATCACAAACGAAATTATATTGTTTAATTGTGCAATTAGCATACGCTTTCGATCGAATTATTATATTACGAACGAAAAACTCTGAAATTGTTTAAGTTAATGGAGCGACGTTTATTTTGGTAAGCTACTATCAAAACAATTAAGCTTAATAATTGCAGTATGCATTGGCGGCTCGTGACTTTTGAATGAGCTAGAGCAGTGGTCCCCAACCCCCGGACCGCGGCCCGGTACCGGTCCGTGGATCAAATAGTACCGGGCCGCCCAAGGGCCTGTTTAAAAAATTTTCAACAAACCAAGCGAATCTAACATGCCTGCGAAAGGAGAAGATCAACTGCTAGATATTGTAAATGGCGGCAGCCTTAAAACTACGTTCGAGACAACAACCCTGCCGGTGTTCTGGATTAAGGCGATGCAATGGGAAGTAATGCAAAATCGTGTGTTTTCGGTTTGAGAATTTGTTGGCCTAGAAATATCATAGATGATTGAATTAAATACTGCAAGTAGATCACACCTTGGCCTTTCATTTAACCGTGCATTTTGTTGGTATGTCTTTTTATGAGTTTAGAAAAAAATAAAGTATGAGACATTAAAAAAAATGTTTAAAGCGCAAAATCTCCTACTTATGGACCCCTTTTCCCATATTTTCGTATCGTTCATTGTGGTAAATTAAGTTTTTTAGAATATGACCGTAAAACATTTTAATAGTTATGTCTGAGCTTTACATAATATAATAAAACACGCATTTTGGTGATGTTTTTTTTTACCGAAATCGAAACATGCGGCCGATGTACAGCGGGATTTTCAACCTTGTCGCCACCTGCATAAGGAGCGCGTGATTTCGTTAAAATTTTAGCCGGTGGATGGCCTTTAAGTCATGGCGGAATACCCTGAGATTGGCACCACAGCACTTAAATCCCTATGGCCATTTCCGACATCCTATCTGTGTGAAGCAAGGTTTTCTGTAGTGACAGTAACTAAACCAAAACAACGGAATAAACTGGATATACGTATCACACTTCGGGTCACCTGTCATTGTCTCCTATTACCCCAGATGGAAACATCTCGTTGCAAAGAAACAAACTCAGGGTTCTCATTAATTTAGCGTTCTAGTAAGTCGAAATGTTAAATCTCTTTATATTCATTTTCGGTGTAACTGTATTTTATTTTGAAGGCATGTTTAAACACGACTCAATTAAAATTATTAAAACGATTTAAAATATTTAACATTCAATGTGTCCCCCCCCCCTCCCCTCAGCGGGCCGCGGTAAAATTATGAAACGTTGACCGGTCCGCGGCGACAATAAGGTTGGGGACTAGCTCAATGGTAATAATACGACGCTATTCCGACTTCAACAACATCAATAACGTCGTATTTTTCAATTTTAGCACTCAAAAGTCACGAGCCGCCACTGGCAGTATGGAACAACTCTGCATAACCGCACTCAACAGATCTGTGGCATTTAGGTAACGAGGTATGTCACAAAAAATCCGAAAATTAGTAGCATGCAGTTCTACATTAAAAGGTCTAATAAAGATCAGGGAAAGAGATACGACACGAGAAAAAAATTCACATATTTCAAAAATAAAATTGACATACATATTATGTCACCAAGATTCAAAGTAATTTTAAGAATAAAGGTACGCGTGACTTGTACCAAATTGTCTTTCACATTATATAAAATAAATAATTTGAGAAGGAACACATATAGACATATTTATCGCTTCATCTACGAGTATTTGATTTCAAACATCTTAAAGAGTGTGTATTCTATGATACTGTCAAGTCTTGAAATAAAGATGGTGAGAAATTAACTTTGCCTCTCCTGAACAATTAGAAAATTGTGACATGTACCTCTTTACCTAAATGTCACAGAAATATGAATTGGTGATGTTTTGAGGCTGAAGGTAGTGGGCGGGGGGGGGGGGAACACGGGAAAATGAGGGTTGGGAAGTACCTGGCTATTCAAATCACGGCTAATGACATATCAAACAATGTTTCGAATCTGACTATTCGACAAAAAAACTTTTTACTAGTCACACCCTATCCTGAATATTTTGAGGAAACCCCACAAGCGACCTGCCAGGTAAGTATGTTTTTCTGTATCTATTTGTACATAATTAGTTAAGAAATATTTATATGAGATGATTTTTCACAAAAAACGGCGCTATACAAATCATCCAATTAATATTAGTATTATTATCCACATTTCTAAATCTTGATCATGTCGGTGCTTGGCTTACCGTGCAGCTTTCCGCATCAAACATAGCAACGGGTCTCTATTTTACCAGGAACTAATTAAATGCATTAAGCATTTGCTTTGTAGTACCATCAATCAAAGAAGGAGCAGAAGTAAAATACAAAGTTTGACCGTTGATTCCATTTTCCATTGAGGGCGAACGCGAGCACCAGAACCACATTCTACCTGACTATTACTGTTTATACTACGGAGATGTTTGAAAGTTTGGATGAAACAGCCGGTGCGGTGTGTGGCTGACTAGCATTTTCACGTCAAACTGGTTTAATCCCACAAAGATTGCCATCGAAGCCGACATCGGGCTATTGAAATGATCGATCTGAATGTGCGGATATCGTCAAAATAAAAAATAAATAAAAATGTAAAGCAAATTTAACTATGTTACTATTAAGTTCTGCAAGTATTTTAGTTTTTATTATTGTGACAGCTGTTTCGGCGTTTAAGGCCATTTTCAAACCGTGGTTAAGCCACGTTGAGACGACTTATTTATATGATTATATTTACCCCTACCCAATTTCAATTTTTATGCTGCCATAATAAGAAAGTTGAAAAATTTGCATGTCTGTAAAATTTATCGGTCCAATTTTTCAAAAAATTACAAAAGAAATTAAAAAGCGTGGTTTCAATATAGCTTTAAGAACCAATAATAATATAGGAACAAGCCAAAAAAAACTCAAAACGCAGAAATCCTAAACCTAATAATAGTGGCATATATTAATTAAAATGAGACGATGCCGACTGTAACGCTACCTATATAGGACAGACGGGAAGGGCTTTCTCAATTAGATTCAAAGAACATATGCGATGTTATAATAATAAAATAACCTTTTCAAAATTCGCAGAACATCCCTGGTGAATAATCACGTCCCGCTTGACAACAACGAGCCTAAATTACCCTTACATATAGAAAAAAGGGTCTTAGATTAAATTTACTTGCACAATTAGAAATTAATAAGCGAACGAATGATCCCAATATAACATTACTTAATAAAGTAAGGAAAATTATTTATTCCCCACTACTCAGTATGTTCACAAGACCTAAACAATATAACACAAGTCAATAGCTTTCACGTCATTATAAATTAACTAAGAAAACATTGCGTTTAATGCATGGAAAAGAGATTTCAAATGTAAATACATCACAGAATGTAGAATCCATTATCACAATTAGTTTCTCAGTAAATCGGTTCCACCGGTAATAAATCATATTAGGCATTATTATTGTTTATCCTAATGAGGGTAGCATTGCTTCTGAAACATATATATATATATTTATTTATTAAAAACAGGGATATAAACAAAGTTATTCTCATTTATTAAATTTGATTTAGATTATTTTTTTTTTAATTAAATGGAGTTCTACGAATTAAACACAAAAACAATTAATCGTGAAATTGTTATTAGTACTTAACTAGTGTAATTCCGAAAATACAGCGTTATGAAGAGTCAAGAAATTAAAAGATAATTTCCATACAATCCACCCACCATTTACTGTTCATCATCCATTAGTATCTTCATAATGGGTACTTGAGACCCTCTGGTTAAAATAATAGTATTAAATGATTATTTTGTTCAAACCAGTACTTAATAAATGTTTCGAAATCAATGGTTCCCTCATCAGAATACAAAGTACAGTGAAAAATAATGACATAAGCATAGACAGAAATAAACAACAAGTGATGGGAGGAGGAAAATAATTGAGTACTAATGCAAAAAATAATTATATAAAATTATCATATTTATATTAGAAACTAGAAATTTAAACAAAATCAAGGAAAAACCAAACCATCAAAAGTAACGTTCTTAATCATTTAATTGAAAATGATGCCACAAAGTGATTTTGCATTAATTGAAGAAGCGAAAATAATAGTAGTTCAAACCTAGATTACATAATAGGATGAAGGTATTTTTTGCCATCTCGTTCATCCCACGCAAATGGGACTTTTTTAGCAAGTGACACAAAACGTATTACATTAAAATAATCTTAATTTAATGTACATTTTAAACGTTATTTAAACGTAATAAACTCGAAACATTACATATTGCTGACACCCTTTCGAAAGAATTTTGTATAACTTAAATAACCCCTAAAATGCAATACGTCTTTCGCATAATACAACAATGAAGCCTCTTAATGAAATTATGTCACTATCTCGGTGTATGAAATACCGGGGAGGTATTTGTTTAGACACTTTAACTAAATTCAATTTGGTGCATAAAATATGGCTAAATTTTAAAGAAATTATAACATTAATTCACAACATTATAATACGTCTCATTTCTTACAGGTGCTGTCAACTGATTTGACACGTTTCTAAATATTTCAATACATCTATCTGTAAAATACCAAACACAGAGATCATATTTTATGTGTTCGTCGTTTGTGTATTGAATAAAATAATAAAAATGTTTTTTTCGAAAAAACCGGGAAAAATTAGTTAATACGTATGCCTGCATGCGTTGATAACTTGCTGAGTGGTGCTAAAGTTAGCGAGAGGGGTACGGGGTTTTGCTCACCGTGCCACGATGCGCGTAATCAGTAGTACCCGGCGTTCTGCCGGCTGTAATGGAGCGCACCAGGCGCTTTATGCGTGGCTGATGTTTTTTCCTCTTTTTCAGCACTCATACACAATATTTCATTTATGTACAACACGTACTATTAATAAAATGATTATGACGTAAGTAATAAATGTGAACTATTCATTATTCATCAAACTTTAAAATTAAAAAATTCTAAATGTGGAACCTGTACACTGAGTGTACATCACCGGAGCTCGGGGGATTTTCTAGCACCGTAAAGGAAGGGTTAAAGTTTCATATAAAACAATATAAATAAAGAAACAATACAAATAACCATCAGCAGTGTAAAAAATCTTTATAGCCATTCTTTGTATATCATGCTAGAAACCAATAAGAATCACTGGTTAAACTAATTAGAAGGAAAATAATATAAAATAAAAAAAGAAGTGCAATTAAGATTATGCATATTAAATAAGTAAGTTATTCCGTAGAAGAAAATATTAGGCAAAGGGTAGTACAGTTTATGAGCAGTTTAAAAATACTGGCATATTATGAACACAACATCCCTAATGCCGGAAATGAAAATGTAGAAAAACTTGAATTCCGGCTTTAAAGAATGTAATTAAGGCTCTACAATGGAGCCGGGAAATCCAGCAGCCATTGTACATTGAATGCGGGCCTGGAACCGACTTAGCCGACGCCGACACACTCCACGGCATAGGTCCCCTAATTATACAATTCACGGGGAGAGTCGGCTGGCGGGGGGTGAACTAGCCATTTTAGTGGATGCTGAATTTATAATTATATGTAATTCAGAGAGCAGCGAAAAACGCACTTCATTAAATAATATCCAGTAATGTTAAATAAAATTAAATACGCGCTTCGGACCTAATTTCTTCGAACACAGGGAGATATTTACGAAAGTTTACTTACGGTTTTTATTTTCACGAAACTTTCATTAATTCAAATACACGCCCACTTACTATAACCAAACTAGGCACAAGCTCACATTATAGTAGTCGAAAATAGAAGAAAAAGCTAAAAATAAGAGATTATAATATTATGAAAGTATAGCTTGGCAATAAAATGATGACATTTAAAAAAAAAATTTCATTACTATAGCACTAACAAGTTACTCAATTTGTATTTAAAATTTGTTCTACGTAATCAAATCTTTAACATTCGGGTTTGACAACTGTTTTAAGGAAACAATACAAAACAACATAATATTAACGTTTTTCTTAATTTTTAATTTTGATCCGTGAATTAGATTTTGTTTTATTTTTGTTTAACATCTAATAAATGGGTATTTTGATACATACATTTTAAAAATACAAAAAATCGCCTTTCCAGTTAGATTATTTTCCTTGCAAAACGAAAATTAATTTTAAAAAGTTTAAATATAAAATTGTCTTAGAATATGATGCAGAACCATCTCCTTTCGGAAAGTTGCTCTACTTTCTGAAGACCGTTTGGTTATAGTAAAAAATATGCATTTGGATAATTGTACTTTTTTTTAAATTACTCTATTTTTCCTATGAGCCACATTGGTGTTGCCGTTTAAAACCCTTTAAAAGATTAAACCCTTTAAAAGATTAAACCCTTTAAACGATAAGCCATAGATGAACGTCACTAATTATAAGTCTCAGTAGTTAATCCCTAGCTATAAGTCTTAGTTGTAAGTCAATAGTTATAAGTCTTACTTATAAGCCATTAGTAATAAAGTTTAGCTGTAAGGTATTGGTTGTATATGTTATTTAATTAATTGTAAAGCGCCCTTGAGGTGATTTTCCCACGAAAACGGCGCTATAGAAGTAATACAATTATTATTATTATTCCTTGCCTTCAAACTTTTGTCTACTTTTAAATGTCTGTAGCTACGTTAAAAGGAGAAAATTGACACAGGCTTTTCGAAATGTACACAGGCATTTCTCTATTTTAGTTTATCACGACTAATTTCAGATAACAATGTTATTTCCATCATGAGCTATGGAGCTTTGAAATATCCATATAAACGTTAAAAAATAAGACGAATATAATATTATTCAAATATACATTGTTCAATTACATACAATGAAGTGCACGTATCGATGACGAGTGAATAAGAGCACAATAAAAATAATGAATATAATATTTTTTTGTATTTCTTGGGCATTTAACTATGTAAAAATTTCTAGATATTTTGTTTTGAAGTATTTGCAAATAAATAAAATTGTGTAACAAATGTACGTAGCGGATAAAACTCTTCAAAACAAAAGGATAATAATTAATTAAAACATATATATTTTGTTAAACAAAAGTTAAAATGAAGGTAAGTAAACATAATATTATTAACATTAACATCTCACTAATGTCCCGGGGGTGCAGGTTCCTTGTAAACTTATCCAATACATCTATCAACTGAGCTGAACTTGTGTCAGTATCACGTTAATCGGATTTAAAACTAATCGCGGGGAGAAATTAGGTCAATGTGTGCGGAGACGTGATGGAGCGGGACTTGGTACTTTGTTTACGTTTAGGGTCTGTTAATCAGCTGGGGCAGGCCCTCCTCAAAGGTTCCGGTGGCAAACCTTGTTGTAATGTGCATTTTGTAAATTTGCTTGGAAAAGAATCAAGTTGATACATATTTTAATGATTCATAGGTATGATATTAATTATAGTCAAGTGGAAAATTGTTGAAAATATTTAAGTCAACAATATATTTTTTCTAGTGCATTCTTATTGCCCTCGCTGCCCCATTACTGTTTTTCAAGCGTCTTGGATCTCTCCTGTACGTACAGGAAGCGAAAACGCCCACTTTGGGAATCACTGATCCAAGCATTTTTGTAATAGTTTATATAGTACAGAAAATTTAGTAAAGTTGCTAACTCAAAAAATACTACGATTTATGTAACCGTTAATTCTATACGGATAATTAGTAAAATGTAAAAGCTTCAAAGGACAATAATCCTCAAACTGTAATCGTTGTAAATACACATGAAATGCGTTCTGGAATTTTAAGTAAAACATTCAAAATTGCTTTCACTGTCAATTGCATTTATTTTTAGACATTTTGGGACGTATTTCAGACAATTTAAGGAATACCGTTCGGGGATTTTTTTCTTTTGAAACCATATATATTTTCCTAACTGATGGGACGGAATTTACAGATAAATCATTTGTAGTATTGCTTGAGTTAGCAACCTGCAGAAATGTTTATAGCCATTTTTGAGTGCTGGCCCTTAATTAAGTAGGTATATGGCAACTTGTCAGCAGGAGTTTAGTTTAACAATATTATATAAATCAATAAAAAATACAAATAATCATACAAACAGTACCGCAATAATAGAACAATATAGGTACATGCATGTTGAGATCAATGAAAGAAGTTGAAAAAAAAAATTAAATAATGAAATCAGCGTAACAGTTTTGCTATAATAGACTCCAATTAGATAATAGCGATTAATTAATATTATAAAATATCAGTAAGTATTACACAAAATGAGAAATATAAAAACATACAATTTGTTATAGTGAGCATTTAAATCATTTTAAAGATACCCGCAGAGATATCAAGGAGGTATACAATCAAGGAGACCTTCAAATTTGTTTAAAAGACAACATAAGAAAGAGCAAAATAACATCAATACATAAGATCACTTCCCAAAAGCCAATACTTTAACATAAATGAGAATTTCGTCCTAGAGTGATTGTTTTTCAATTCGTATGGCAACTTGTTGAATATTAATGGGATAATTTATTCAAGGGCTCGTTGACCATATTTATTTTGAAACATTGGTACTATCATTCCTTTATTTTATGTGGTGGATCGTGAATTGTGTACATGATCCACCACTGCCTTATACGGACTGTCAGATATATGGTATGTTACAGTACAATTTTTGGGATAAAAGATTACGAACGGGTAATACATGATATCAATGTGTCGCCTTTGGTTAAAAACAGTTTTATTTACCAGCAACCCTGCCATGGCGTTCTGAACCAGCTGTACATGTTTTGTTAGTCTTACACGAGTGTCCCCAAGAAATTATAGCATATCTTACGGTCGATTCTGCTAAAGACAGATAAATTAGTTTCATAGTTTTTATAGATACATAAAATTTTATTTTATAAAGTCTTCCTACAATGGCTCGAAGGCGCTTACATGCCCATTTCATGTTACAATCCACCGTAGCACCTGGTGGTTGACTAATTCGATACTTGTACCCGCACAGGGCTGTTTGGTATTATTGTGAATGCAATCAACGGAATGGGATATGATTACAGGTGCCTCGCTGTACCTTCTATCTTATATGCATCAATTTCGTTTTTTTAGCATTGATTATTAGACCATGTGACCATTTTAGTAATGAAATAAAATTTTGCTGCAACAACTTCATTGCACTATGCAAATTTTCATGGGATGTTGTGGGTGATCTAGAAAGATAATTTTATTTTAAGACAGTCAAATTGTAACTATGTGGGATATTGTTTAAATTAGAGACGTGTTCGTAAGCGCGGAGCAAGATGTACGACAAAAAAAAACAATGATGACACGTTCTAATAATGGGAACAGAAATATTATTAATGTAGTGGTAGTGCAGTATGCTTCTGAGCAATGACCGTCACATTAATGAATGGGAGAGGCTGGCTTTTCGCTATGAATACCAATAGGTGACCTGAAGGTTTTCTAGATGACCTTCAACAGATATTCTTGACATGCTATCATAACATAGATAATGCGCCAGTGTCCAGTGACTTGTTGCAGTACTAATAGCAACTGTAAACAAACTTTTAAAATATTCAAGCGTTTGCTCCGCTTGAATAAAATTCCAATTTGTAGATATCTAATGGAGTTGTGAGGGTAAACACAGAACGACATGTATGCAATTAGTGTAATTACAGATTTGACATCACGTCGTCACTTGGCCGGAGAGTGCAGACTGCCGAACCCGTCGGGTATTGGAAAATTATTCATGTTTACCCTGTTAGTCAATATGCCGGATTAGATAAGGTATCAATCTAGCGAAAAGAACGTTGATAGTATTATGTCGTAATTTAAAAAAAAACTGGTATCTACTGATGGTAAAACCCAGTAAAACATACGCAGGAAACTTGTCAAACTCACTATAATAATAATGCTATAACATTAGTCACGTCAGAAGTTATCAGAATCCAAACGTCGGTGTTTATTTTAGTTTACCGCGCGGCTTACCGAACATGGTAGAACAATAACATATTATAAAAATAAAATTTAAAAAAAAAACAGTAATAGAGTAGCGTTCTTACACTATGTTAATCTGAATGTTGTAATAATGAAACGTGAATGTATTTATATGACTGACTTATATAGAGTTTAGTAAATTGTAAATTCCACAAATAATTTCCAGCGACGCAGCCACGTAGATTCTCAATCAAGAGAAATTATTTTAGACTATTCGCAACTGTTTATATTCGGATTTAATAATAAACATCACATTAAATGCCGACTATATCTTAAGGGTAATATACATTTTCTAAGGGGTATACGAATGACGCAATCACTAAAAACATATGACATATCTCTTTCTTCTAATGTTTCCGACGCACAGAATAGTGTGTGGAAAATAAACTCTAGTGATATGGGATAATAATTCATTTTGGCTGACGCGTTGAGACTTGGGACTGTAGCTGCAAAGGAGCTCACAGTTTTAAATTCAAAAAGCTCGACTGCCATTCGGTCGGAAGATAGTAATGAAATGTGTCACATGGCAATAATTGGCAATCGTCTCTGGCACGGAAACAAACAATATCTATTTGCTCGTGAAAGATTGAGTCCGTGAGATTAGGAGAAAACGTTCATTGTGTTGAGATCATCCGTTTATTATGTAGCCAGCCCATGAGCCCATGTAGCCGTACAACTGAAGCGTGTCTGAAAATTTATTACTAGAGGTATTTAGCGCATGTACTACAAGGCAGTAGATAATACATTGCTTTCTACGAAACATACAGTACATTGCGACTAGTTACGGAAACTATCATTAGTTTCAATTAAAATATAATAAAATACACACTGTACACATAGAGACATCTACGGCTGTACATTAGGGAGGGCCGTCAATGTATGGAGGTTTCTTTAAAAATCGTTCTCTCGGGACTGTGGCCAAACTATCGTAAAACCTCACTTTTAGTTTTCAGATTCAATAGTACTTTCGGTCCTCTGCCAAGGCTTTGGAAAAATTATGTTTTCAGCGAAAAAATTAAGCATTGATTTTTTTTGAAGAATATTCACGTTAAAGCAGCTGACGAGTCAAGTGTGCAAAGCAATAGGCTTTCCACAAATTTCCTTTAGTTCTGCTCAAAAACTTTAATCCCCGGCGCATTTACAAACTTACATTTGTGCAGACGAGAGAATTTTTTTTATTTTTTTTTATTCTTAAATTTAAAAACAAAACAAAAGCATTTGCCACTCATCTCACTAGGAGAGTCCTGTGTTAAGATGGGGGGCTTTACAATTTTAGTGAAACGATAAATAATAATAGGTAGATAAAATTATATAAATAGCAATAAGTGAATAATAATAGGTAAGTGAAAAAAAATTTAAATAGTATTAAGTAAGTAATAATAAGCAAATAGTAATAAGTAAATAATAATAATTATAATATCGAGCATACATATATGGCTTCAACATTGATTAAAACATAAGGGATAACGTGGATAAAGCGAAATCACTACTCTCAGCTAACTAACACAGACTTTTTGACCATTTTTTAAATAAATTTAGCGTATCTATAGTTTTAATGTTGTCACTAAGCCTATTATATAACAAAGGAGCTTTACAAGAAAAACTCCTTTGTCCAAATGATGTTCTGTTATTTGCCGGCTGATACATTCTAGTATTGCGCACTTGTTGTGACCTTATGGTAGTATCAATGTCGTTAAAAAAATTACAGAGAGCCTGTATTATGTACAATTGCCTTACTGTCATAATTTTTGTTTCAGTGTATAATAAGTCTGATCAATACAAAAATTTAAAAAAAAAATTTTTGAGCAACATTTAACCCTTTAAGTGCCACCGAACGATATATCGTTCCGATACATTATTGTACTTGAGTGCCACAGAACGATATATAGCTCGAGCCATAAAATTCGTCGCGCGTTAGCAATAGTTCTAAAATTACGTCAAATTATTGAAAACATGTCTAAAAATAAAAGTAATCAAAATAGAAAAAATATATATTCATGGATTATCGACACTTCTCCAGCATTTAAAAAAAATACATGTGGCACCTAAAGGGTTAAGGGCTCTAGGATAGTTTTGTAACATGAACCCCCAACATACAACATGGAGAGATTGAACAATAGCATAATATACAGTTTTTAGTGTAACTTTGTCTAACATAGAGTCTTGAAGATACAGGCTAGTTTTCTTATTTTGTTTGTTAATACAGAAATATGATCGTTCCATTTTAAATATTTATTAATAATTAAGCCAAGATATTTGATATTGCCTACTCTTTCCAAAGATTGACAATTGCACTCGTGCACACAACAAGGCATTGTTAAGGAACGGTCCACAGAGGGTTGACTTACACAGGAAATGCTAAAAGTAATATATTTAGTTTTCTGCGTGTTTAAAAAGTTTAAAGGTTTTGGTCAAGCCAATTTTTAACACCGTTTAATCCTGACTTAGCATAAGTTTCATTCCAAGTATCACCAGCGAACACCAAATTAATTAACTTCTTTGAACCGGTAGTCCTCATATCTACGTAGCGACGTATCAGTACACCACAGTAGCAAAAGCTAGATCTAGCAATACGATTTACACGTGTCGTATTGAAAGACCGGTAAAACATCAAAATATTACAATGTTTATTGATTTTGGAATTATCAAGAAAATACGTTCTTTATCAATAAATTCTAGAAGACGGTAAATCTTCCCACATCTCGCTAAGTATGTTAAATAATGTTTAAAAAAATGATTCCCAGAAAAGTGACAAAGAAAAAGGAACTGATTTATTTGCAAATCTCATTGGAATAAGTCCCAGAGCGCAGAGCACGGGGCGTGGGATGGTAGTAAATAAAATCCGCTTAAATTTAACGACAGCTCCGTTATTAATATTTTATCCGCAAAAACGATATATTGGTTTCCCGGGCGGCGTAATCAAATATTAAGTTTATGCTCATTGAAAATGTATTATAATTTAATAATCTGTTACATAGCATTTACCTCAAAATGAATTGAACGTGAAAATCTCGTTCTTGTAATGATGACTTACTGTGTCGTTCGGGTCCATTAATCCAATTCACTTAAACGTATTATTTATGTGATGATGTGCTTTACGACAACAGGTGTTGGGCCATTTTGGTAAGACTAAAATATAGCAGCAAAGATATTCCCACAGACGATCACACCGTCAACGAAAAACCGAAGCAACATTTTGTACGTGAACACGTTTACACAAGCGGTGTCCGAAAAATCGTGCTACAGCAGGAAAATGTGATCATCTGCGGCACATAAAGGACCTAAATAATAACTATTTTAAAACAAACCCCAAACTAACGAAAAAATGCACGTAGAAGTATTGCAAAAATCGTGATTCAAACGAAGATTTATGGAATAAACTGTCATCAGTTGAAAACGCAGCTCTGCATTCCCTAACATATGTAAATACATACATATTTCTATCGTTCGCACGTTCTAAATTCTCATTTGTATTCGTTTAATCTTCTAAATATATAAAGACGAGTGTCTGTTTGTTTGTTTTTATACAAAAATCTACAGTTTATTTCGAGTTTGATGAAATTTTGTACACTTAACCTTCAAAACAAGAGGAATCTGCACGAAATTTCAAAAAACTTCCCCCATCCCCCTTTCCCACCCCTTAAAGCAGAATTTTGGTACTTCTTGATGGAATTTTGCACACTTGACGTTCAAAATAAGAGGAAAATTACTGAGTTGGGTTAGGGTTGGGGTAACACAATACAACCTCAAAACTTTACTCCAAACCATTCATAACCCCGGGCAACGCATGATACCTCAGCTAATACCTTGTAAATAACATCTTAGCCGACTGAATTGGGTCTGTTCTAAGACGATCCATATAAATAAGATTTTAGAACATGGATATCAATAGAAAACGTATTTACTCGTACGCATAGTTTTTTACAGTAACTTCACACAGGAGGATAGTTTCACTGAGGGCGCCTATGTCATTTTTGGGATCTGTGTGGAGGGTGTTATGTTAGGAAATGTTATGGGTTGCAAAGCCGCAATTTCGAATTATGGTCATCAATTTCTTAAATCTTCGATTGAATCGTAGACTTCGCAACACTTTTACGTGAACTTGGCCGCAAGAGTGCGGGGCCACAAATAATTATTTGGCTCAATACTCCTCACGGAGTCTTTGCAGCATTTGCCGGTAAGCGGGCGGGTAATATGTCAAACGATTTCCCGTTTGTCGGTCACCACACGACTTTCATACAAATGTTAGGAGTTTTGCGACAAAAGTGCACAAACGCCAACGCTAAAAGAGTGCCGCCTCGCGCTGCTAATTCGCGCCCGCACTTCACCATCAAACGGGAAACATTCGCGGCATTAAAATTTAATAGCGGCATGCGACCATTTCCGGCAAGTATCTTTGCAGGTCAGAAAGGATGACCCACAACAAGGATAACGCGCAGAACTAAAATTATTTTTATGTAATAAATTTGATTTATTGGTTTCACGATAATTCAACGCACGTATGAATGGGCAAATTTTTAAGTGATGCAAAGTCATTATAAGTACGAAAAAAAAAATAGCCCGAAAACCTAATACAAACTAACCTAATTATTTTTTCTTATTTTAATTGAAATAATATATGTATATATATACCTATATAATTAGGTTAGATTAGACAGCCTGACCGCTAAGCTATTTTTTTCGTATTTTTAATGATTTTATATCAATTTTAAAAAGGGTGCCGATTCATACGTGTGTTGAATTATACGGTCATCGATTTATTAAGAAATTTGTATATTTTTTACAGTAACCACAATGATAAAACGAAATCGTAGCGCGGATGTATAAATCTGGTTTACATTATTATTTATTAGTATTGACAATAGTGACAGAACATAAATATGTTCTGTCACTATTATGTGATTTTGATTGATCGTCATAATACGAGTATATAAATGTGTAAATTTCTCGATATGCAGTTGCGAGGAATTCCTTGCATTTATAGTGAACACGTGAGAATTATAGTGTCTGGCAAGCAAATGGTATCGTAAATCGTATGCATAATGGAATTTAGTGAATTGTCTTGTCAAATTATTACGAGTGATTGCGTCTATTAAAAACGTAACAATATTATGTAAGAGTTTAAATGATTATTTGTGGCATTATGATGATCTTGAAAACAATATTTGGTAAAACCATAGAAACGTGCGCATACCATATATATCACCGGTAATGTGCATTGAATTCCCAGGCAATTAATTAAATGCATAAAGTATTATATTGTACCGTTGTACCACTTACCTATATAATAATATAATGGGTAAGTGGTTTGTTTTTGTTTTATTTATTTTATTTTAGTTATTTGTACATTTAAGTTTACAAAATAACTAATTATAACTCTTATAATATTACATATCTATAATGATAATTTAAAAACTAATGATTTTTTTTTCTTGTTTAACTTAATGTGTTTTTTACAATCTATTTTAAATTTATTAATTGTTTCACTTTTGATTGGGTCCGGCAGAGCATTATAGCATTTCATTCCTTTATAAAATATACTATTTTGCGTATTGGCTTTGTTCTTTGTGGTACAACAGACAGTATTTCATATTTTATTTGTAGATTGATTTTAGGGATTATTTGTGTCAAACAATAGAATACAATACATTTACAGACAAAAAAGGTCAAATTGAAAAAAAACTATCTCTACTACTCGGGTTACTATCATTTGTTTATTGTATTATTTAATACGTCGAAGCGTGGGCTTGGCTCAATTTTTATTTAACCATATATTTGGCGAATAAAAAAATCGAAATGTAAGGTTTTTTTTTGGTTTCTGTGTGATGTAGATTCACCAGTTTCCCGCTTGTGCTACTAGTTTTCGGACACCGTGTATACGCAATCAACAGAATTATATACATTTCCGGCAACATAAACTGCATACAAATAAATTTGTAAGTTCGTATAAATTATGAAAGTATATAGAAAGCCATTGGATAGTAAATTTATTTATGTAATCTAACTTATAACGGGAGACATCTTCTTCTTGGACACGATGTCAAAAATTATTTGTGTTGGAAAGTTATCAAAACGTTTTGAAAGATGATTCTGCAGATTGTTCTTACACTGCTTACTCACACTGGACTTTCGAGCCGTAGTCATTCCTCCGCTGCATTTACAAGAAACACGGCTTAATTACTTCACTGGCAGATACCCAACTCTTTCGTCACTAAAGTCGGAATTAACCCAAGAAGGTGATCTAATTTATCACAAGATGTCGGTCGTGTCGGTTAACAACATTGTACACTCGCTAAAACAACACGTCCTGCCCATTTCTATTTACATGACTTTCTTTGTTACTTTATTCGCGTCTTTACGTTTTAACGGAGGCGGTATACGAGTGAAGTGATCCGGTGGTAGGAATAATTAATAAAGGCCGAAGAAGAAAACCAAGGACACGCTGAGCCTATCACGAAGGATGAATTTACCGAGCTACGTGATACGTGACAGTAGAGCTTATTCTAAACAATATGGGAAGGCTTTTATCTTGCGTGGATAAGACAATACAGACCGACACACTCTGATGATGAAATCTGAATTGCTATTTGCTCAAACACGGCGTGCAATTCCAAATGCAAACAAGTATTTATGAGAAAAAAAACTGGCCCAACAACAAAACAAATAGTAAATATAATCGTTGAAAGCAATGACTAAATTGCGAAAGATACGACGGAGATTTTAAACAGTTTCTTGTTTCTCTAACAATGATGGGATTTTTCTTTTTGTATAAAGTAGGCGGTTCTTTAAATCATTAATGAAGACAGTTTTAAAATAGTTGCCATTATAATTACATAATTTCCTAAACCCTTTTGGTTTCCCTACTAAATTTCCTTCACAAACTTTCATTCTGAATTCCTTTCAAAATAAATCTGTCAAAACAAATGCTGTGCTTTTCACATATTGAGGAAAATCTGCTGCGAAAGTGTCTACACCATTATCGTTACAAAATATTCTAAATTCTTGTTTATCACTTTATGAGTAATTAATACGTGTCACTATTAAATGTCTCGGCGTTTACGCACAACAAAGGTTGTAGACATAACACATTATAAGGGCTCGGATAAATTCTACTATAATGATTTAAGTTTAGGATAGTTAAGGATTACTTCCATTGGTACTTTTTGGGCAAATGATGTTCACCTCCCCACAATATTTCACTGATTTATTACAAACAGAATACCCCATTGCTTCTAATCTCGCGGTATAGTTTCACGTCCATTATGGCATTAAGGGTTCCGAGACCGTGTTCCGCTCTCTGCCCGATCCTATCATCATTTACCATCACGTCTGAGGAACCACCGCCGGCGAGACTAATATCGGAGATAGCAACAATAAACGTAAAAGGAAATACAACCATTACTTTGTTTATTATAGGTACAAACTTATCACAAGCATACCGAGCTAGATCGTCAGCGTGCACATCTTTTGATACGTCTAATTCCATCACAAAAAGTGATTTTTGGCGCATTGCTATCTCTATATAGTTTTTCTGCTACTGATTGACGTTGACGTAGCTCGTAGTCATTTTATTATAAATAGGTAATCATTCTGATCAATCCTAAATAAGATCATCCTATGGCCTCTATAGTCGAGGGGTAAGGCACTCGACTACGAATCCGAAGGTCGCGGGTTCAAATCCCGGCGTGCGCAAGTAAATTTTATTTAATTAATTTGTGCCGTTTCACAATTAATTCATTTAAAAATAATATATAGTATATCTGCGCACGTTTCAGAGTGGAAGATACTCTCAGTATCGCCCTGGTGAAAAACCACCATTCAGAATTGAAACGTTGCTTGAAATGTCTTTTAGCCGTGTTTGGTGACCAGCTCTGAATAGCCAGGTATTTCTACACCTTCCTCTTCCCCTTCTCCTTCTCTTCCCCAATGCCTTCAGCCTCACAACATTCCCCAATTTGGGATGCCATAGTCTCACTGGCTCCAGCCGGTTGGGAGCAGTTGGGACTCTTGTGCGGTATTCAAATAAATAAAAAAATACTAATATATATATATATATAAACGTATTGTATATAAACCATAAATTAACAAAAATAGTGTCTATCTTTCTTATTTACACCTTTACACATAGATAACATTCGATCAAGTTTGCATATATTGGAACATTGCAATCACCTTTCAGAAATGCAGAATTCTCCAACCCAATTTGTATACGGACAGTGACCGTTCCATTCCATTTTTTTTGATAAGAACTGCGGGAAATGGAGGAAGGTTTGAAAATACATACGTCCGAAAATATATTATGTAGAAAGGGGTGATTCCATACTCAATGGGGACATTTCATCTTTATTACCACGTATATGGTGGGCCCATTCCCATATTCAACAAAGTTGTTTTTGTCGGCCATGAGAAAAAACCTCACATTAGGAGTACGACATAGCGTAGTCGATTCGTGATAAAAAAAAACAAGGCAAAATGGTTACCAAATTCAAAACGAAGATAGTTAGAATTTTCTTATCTCCGATCATCAATAACATGGTACATTCGTATAATTTAAAAAATATATATATGAAAGCTAGTATATTTTATATTAAGTTTCCTTTATTTTTTCCCATAATTAACGTAATTTTTTTTAAATGTATATAAAATAATGGGAACCCACATGGGCGCTAGTGAAACTATAAGCGGTAACGCTTAAAATACTACATCGTGAAAAGTGAAAAGAAAAAATCTGTATTGTCACATAGAAAATATATCAAGTGACAATAAAAAGGTTAAGAATCAATGTAGATTCTATAAATAATAGCACCAATATTAATTCTTTGATTGATAACATAATAATTTAAAAATAAAACAATACCTTTATTTACATCTATTTTATTTATTATATACTTCTTAGCTTCTTCAGAGCAGTATACTACTAAACTATGATACACATGTGTTTATAGATTAATAAAAACGGGCGAATGAAGGGCCAAAAGTAGAGGGAGCAGGCATCGGACCGGGAAGGGCGTGTACTTTGTTTATTGGGAATATTTTAGGAATCGTACTTTTATTTAAATCTATTAGATTAATGAGTCTACTATTAGTGTTTTGACTTTCCTTATATCTAATGCTTCTAAGGTATCTAGTGTAATGATAGTTATTGTATCCATTAGTAGAGATAAAGTATATACGTAGAGGTAAAATACAAAATACATTAATTTAAGTAGGTATGTAGAATTTATGGTTTAATGAAAAAAACACAATGGAGGTATATAATCTAAAATTTAAGTTTCAGTATATATAAGAATACTATAGTTGTAGAAGAGATAAAATTTAAAAAAAATTATAGAAACAATTTTTTAACATCTGTGTCAGTCAACAATAATTTTTAATATTTTACATAGTGTATTTTTTTTTATTGTTAATTTGGTTGGTAGAAGATTAAATGTGTGAGGGCCAATAAAACTGCTGTGTGTTGTGTTTTCATCAAATTGGTATTAGTTTGGGGAGTACAAAATACATTATTAGTACTTTTGCTTATTCTATTTTCATAAATGAATTAAAAATTACTTTGTAATCACCACTTTATTAATACATACATATCAACATACCGAGTACATATTGTATTCTGTATATTCCTGATGAGGAAAGCTTCGCTTTCGAAACATGATGTATATATTAATAAAGTGGTGATTACTAAGTAATTTTTTATTCATTTATTAATTAATAATGACGCCTAAAAGTGAAAACCAATCTTTTGAAGAAATTATATTTTCTATTTTCGTTCTTTCGGAAATTGTTTTTGTTTTTAAAGATATATTTCAGAGTTTGTAGAATGAATAATTTACGGATATTAAATATTTTAGATTCTTTGTATAATATGAAAGCTGAAAATGTTCTATTTGTATATAATATATATATACGAGATCATTGCACAGTGAGCATGTTACATAATTGCAATTAGGAACATGCTCACTGCGTAATGGAAGTGTTAGTTCCACTGACGTCAGAATGAATAAACTTGCCTTAACGTACCACTTCGGCGGCTGGAGGCAAAGGTCACGTGACACCCATTTTGGCATCAGCCTACACAGTTCACTGCTGCTGTCCACGTATGTTTCGCGTGATTTTAACTACGGTAAGAAAATTATAAAACATTTTAAAAAGAGTCAAATTAAATACAAAATATTCGATTTTTTTTAAACAAGCCGATCTTATTGACTTAAATTGGAGGCACCCCTAGCTCGCCCCCCCCTTATTTTGATTTCTCCCCCCCCCCCTGCGTGTTAGGGCATATCTATGTATTATTTGCATTTTGTATCACCGCCCAGTTGTTAATATGAGATTGATGATTACATTATTTTATGAAGAACATTATTGAATTAAAAATCTACGCCAATTAATTTAATGAAGCTATTTCATTTGCACACATTTATGACAGCAAATGGCTTCAACGATGTCCCTCCTACGCAAAATATATAATAGCTGCTCCAATAATATCACGCAGATCGGCGTAATAGGAAGTATCACATCGTCAAATAATTACCAGCGTAATCTGCGTAGCGTATCTCCATTAATTCAGACAACAGCGGTTTACCATAACGTGTATGGAATAGGGAGACAATATTCAATACAAATTGAATAGATTAGAATAACTTGTCTTCCGACGTCCCCATTCAGTGGGAGACATGATGTGGGTCTGAAATGAGCAAAAGATATCAATGCAATTTCGATTCATTCACCAATGCCATCGTTCCTTATATTTGTAACATTCCATTACTGTACTATACATTCAAGCCTAATAACGGTCATTCTTCCCAGCCCTACTGAGCAACTGTTGAGCCGAAACTTTGCCTCAACGAAATTCTCGATCAAATTAGGATATCGATTTTTGGGGATTAAGTTCCCTTCTACAGAGGACTAGTTATAAAAAGTGTCAACAGGGTGAACAGACGTCATCAAAATGTCAAATGACATTATTAGTTTTTTCAATTCTGAATGGTAGTATTTCACCAGGCCGATAATGATAGTATCTTCCACTCTGGAACGTGCGCAAATATACTACATATTATTTTGAAATGAATTAATTGTAAAACGGCACAAATTAATTAAATAAAATTTACTTGCGCACGCCGGGATTTGAACCCGCGACCTTCGGATTCATAGTCGAGAGCCTTACCCCTCGACCATGGAGGCCGTCAAATGTGCAATCCACCCGAGGCGTGTGACTTATTCTATGCGAGCACGCCTTTAACCATCAAGTATCAACCTAATAATATAGCTAGCGTCATTTCTACATAATATTATAATGTAGTTTAATCTCCACTGTAAAACCTTGAATCGCGTAGGAGGATGATATATAAACTACGGAACGAGTTTTCGTGAATAACTGGCAGACCGAACAAATCACAATAGTCGGTGTGTACCTAGAGGCGTACCGCTGCGATCCGTCGTAACTTCTCCCTCTTTCTTATAAACAACTCATGTGACAAAAAGAGAAGTTACAACGGATCTTTCAGTGGCAGAGCCATACCTCTCGCAACTTCGATAATAATTATGCAACGCGAAGACATTTGAAAAGCGGCATAATAATAATTATTAGGAGGCAGTTTGCATTCTTTATGAGAAAACCGACCCACTTTACACGTGATGCCATTAAATAAAATCTACGTGGTTATAGCACAGCCTGTGACAGAACCCACTTTTACGAGTACAACGTAAACAGAGAAAGGAAACAAAAAAGAAGACAAATGATGGTGCGACAGGCGCCATTCGCATTCCGGTGGATAATTGGTTGTTCTGTGTATTCTGTTAGAACATATTCTATTATACTATTCGTATGGAAAATTTCAGCAGCACCTTTACCACCCGGCTTTGCCGGTTACTTGAATTGCGAGAACATTACGTTAACGTTACCAGTGAAATGGACGCGAGGTCAAAATAGTTGCGTTGACTCTGGTGGATAATTTCACGACGTCAGAGCTCACCGTTCGAGATTATCTGATTTATACATAAGATTCCTGACATTACCTTACTTTGTCTTTTTTACATGCAAAAATGTTGATTTTACATCAGTGCAAAATTTTCTTACTTCATTTTATAATATACACTTATCCCATATGAGTATACACTTATCCCATATGAATATACACTCATCCCATATGAGTATAAACTTAACTCATATGAACATAACAGATTAAAAAAAAATAATAATCCCACAACACACCGCGAGGGTACTGTTATTGAATCGCCTGGAACAAAACACTCCATACGCCACATCACACCCCTCAGGGCTGCGCAGGGTTTAGGGCGGCTCGCCGGGTAAGTCCTTTACGGATATTGCAATCACAGACCCCCCTCCTCACTGTAACTGCTCTGGCTAAATAAAACTTTCCGGGGGAGGCGGGATGAGATGGGCAAGTGTTGAGTGTGCTGGCCTAGAACTATTAAGATGGAGATAAGAATAATTAAGAATTTAATGAGCTACTGCCCCGAAATGGCAACACTCGAAATTTGATGAAGTTGGATATGAAATGGTGTAAATAAATCGAAACCATAATTAGAGGAAAACAAATTTTACACTTCCTGCGCCTGATGTCATGGAACTTGGTCAATGTAAGTTTATTTCAGAAAAAAGCAAAGTTAAAAAAAGTTTCGATGACAAGAGTGCTCCTTAGGGTAAGAAATTAAATCTTAATTAAATAAATAAATTGTAAATTTTGATTTTTTTTAAACCATCAGTAATTACTAATTGATTATTCATTACCGAAGGGTGGGGTTCCTAAATTCACTTAATAATTCGACTGTAAGTGACATGACCACAATTTGAAAATGGCCATAAAAGTCAAAATCAGCCACTTTTATCATGTTTATTTGTAAATTTAATTAACTTTAGGTTAAAAAAATAAAATTATATTAGTTCTACAAATTAAATGCTAAAAACAATAAATAAATCATTATTTATTTCTGTAGAGAAAAGGCAAGATTTATATAATTGTTGCATTGTATAAAAATACGCGTGCCTTTAAATTTCTTTTTAATTTTTATACTTACTCCACCGCACAGCTCGGGGCCTGTAACATTAATTATTTGGGGATGCTGAAAGGATGATCTCTTTAAGAGAAGAAAGGAATAAAATTTATTGTAGCGGGGAGGAGCCACAAAATTTGGCTATTTTTTCCACAGCAGCTGTAGCGCACAAAAACAACCTGTTCTCAGTCCCCATGTGAGAAATGACAACTGTGTACAAATGTTGGACACGCGGTTTACGTTTCTCTCGGTTGTCCATCGATTCCGAAAAGATTAAGAATGCCTGCTGGGAGGTGGTGGTAGCCATAAAAAACAAAAATGGCTCTCAATAAATAAGTAAAGTATTATTATCACAATGTAATTATAACTTCATTAGGTAATGCAACCAACACCTCTCTGGTTATTCCACCTCCGGTCCTGGGCTTTAGTAGCGGTGGGGCGAAGGATGTCATTAGAAGTCTCTCACTGAGGATATCCTCGCGCATCCTCTCATATGAAAAATGGAACAAAACCACTCCATCCGACCCATTCATAATTTTATTAAAGAAAAATCTCAAGAGCTGGAGTTTTTTTGTTACAAAATGACGAAAATGCCTCCGGTGAAATAATAGAGTCTTCACTTAATCTAATCATGATTACGTAACACCTTATATACAAGCACTAAACACAGTGAGAAAACTTCATAAAGTTGACTCTTTTCTTGAATAGACCTCGGCTTCTTTCCTTGAAATCTTAAAAACAAGACATAAATCACACAATATGATGATTATTAATTATTATCTGAACGCTCGTATAATAAACAATGTGAAATCATAAGAAAAAATACTAATATAAAGTATCGGGTTTAGGAAACTCATTTCATAATATAACAATATGAAATAATAATTCATCACGAATAATGAAAAGAAACAAAGGATGATATTTCGGGACAAAAATAACATTAATTACGCAAACAAAGCACTCCATGTGGTTAGCAAATATTGAATTATTAATGAAGATACAAATTATTTTGAATCACTAATTTAGAGATTTTTTCTTTCATTTTACCTGCTTCATACTTCCTTCATTGAATATTCATAAGAAATTCTTCGAAAAGTCTAAATATCCCTTAGAGAATATTTGAAGCATTATATTTCAAAAGATAAAATATGAATGGTAATCTGGCTTCCTCGCATTTTAAATTCGAACGAGACTCCGAGAAGAATAAAATATAGAGTTCTCAAATTTCCGACAAACCGGGGGAAAAGGCGTGTTAGCAGAGGAACGATATAAAAGACGTTGAAATATGTTGACGAATAAATTTAGTGATCATTAAAGAAGCTTCAAAAATTCATAATTTATAATACGACTATATTTTTAATGCACGCCATTAGATGAAAAACAGGTCTTATTATTGTTTTGATTTAATTTTGTTTGGTAATGGATATTTTACTTTTGGAATTAAAAGTTATTCGAAGTGAAAATGAATTGAAAATGATATCTAATGCGGAAAATGAATTTTGCAAAAGCCGGCATAATAGTGACATAATCGAAATTAGCCGATTAATCGTTGAAGCAGTGGATATATGGAGCAAGAACGATTAATACAGTTACATTAATCAGTTACTTGAGCATTGCAAGGCTCCGTTTCATCTTGCAATAAAATACCCTTCCTACAGCTTAGCAGTACAGATAGCGTGTATGCAGGAGATTAAATTATATAGATTATTTCAATTTGATTCATCACTAGAATAAACAGATTTACTGTGTGATTAAAACTAGGTTATTCCTCTGAGAGTAATAGAATTATTTTAGTACGTGAAAGGATGCCACAGTAGATAGTTAGAAAACTATACCTGTGATTACAATAAGTTTTTCAAAAATATGTACATGAATTGTGAAAACATAAATTAAAATAATATTATCGCAATTAAGCCGAGTAGTCTCAAACGCCAAAAATAGATTTCTCACATTGGGTCACACGTGATATTTTAACTTGGAAAAATCAAAACACGCCTCTAGACAAGTAGTGCGAAGAGACACGTTAGAGAATATACTGAAAACATAATTCAGAGCGAGTGTTATTTGGGAGAAGAACCAAAATAGCATATTTCCATAGTGATATCCTCATATTATGAGACCGGTCAATTATCACATTACATGGAAAGACCACAGTAAGCTTTCTAAAAAGCTTCTTCCCAGCTGTATTTAAGGCCGATCAAGCTTGGCAGACTATGATAAAGTCCTGACCAGCTGACAACATTACCCAGCTTTCTGCGTTTCTTAATAATAAGAGGCTATCCAGCTGTATTAAAGCTTAAACAAGCTTGCCATACGACAACGACCCTGACCAGCGTACGCCATTATACGGTCATATTCAGCTTTAAGCTACTTCTTTGTTGTACTTAAGCCAAAATTAGCTTGGCATGCGATAAGATCCTGACCAGCTTACAACATTGCAAGGTCTTACTCAGTTTTCTTAATAATAAGCTCCTAACAGATATATTAAGACTCACGTTAGTTTGCAACAACATGATAAGGACCTGCCTTTAATAAAAAGCTCCTTTCAGACAGGTCAACATCCATGACAAGGGCTTGGTCAAGCTTATGGATTCCCAGCTTTCATAATACAATAAAAACTTCCATACACACCATACGAGACAGAAAACATATATTATATTTTTTTAGAACATATCCCAAACACAAAAATGTTTACTGTATAAATAAAGGCATTCAAATGTACGAGTATAACTTGGTTCATAATGAAATAAAAAATGTTGCTAGATTAGGCATACTTAGGGTAAGATGTAAAAATTATGCATGTAATAAGTAAGCGTAAGAAATAAGTTAATTAAAATGTAAAAAATATATAAGTTTATATTAGACCTCATGAAGTGAACTATTATAAGAAAACGAAGCATGAAGTGGAACAACTTTTAAGTTTAATAATTAAAAAGAATAATAAAATCCATGTCCATAATAATAATAAGTGTTTATTCCGGTATGTAGGGAGGTTAGTGCAGTCCCACACATTCCATATAAAGCTTACATACATAGGTTTTAAAAATAAAATAATAATAAAATCGTAGGTGAATGATACGTGACAAATAAAACATAAATAAAAAAAGAAGTATATGAAAATAAAGCCTGCGGCATTTAAATTATGAGGGGCCAATATCAATAGTATGCGTTGATGCTCGAGGCTGGACTGAGGCGGGCCTCCATGAGGAGATTCTCGGAGTTGTTTATTCTTTCCCTCATTGCTGCCACCCTGGATCGTATAAGAGCTGCAAAAACGGAAACTCGCCCCCCGTGAACATACTGTGGAAGCGCTGCAGTATCTGGGAAGGCCAAACATTATGCAGAAGGCGTTATTGTACTGGACACGAAGTCTTTTCATACTCCTCTTTTTGTAGTTTGCCCAGAATTCGCACGTGTAAAACGTTGCGCAGGAGGCAAGGAAGAGACTGCTTTTAACATCGGTACTGCAATATAATAATAATAATTGGATTACTTCTATAGCGCCGTCTTCGTAGGAAAATCACCTCAAGTATACGAGTATATGACGGATAAGGAGGAATAGGCCCTGACGAGCTTGGAATGTTAAAAAGTTTATTTAACAACTAACAATTGTACATCCCAAGCCAAACGATAAAACATGTCACCGTTACCAGATGCGTAAGTAATACAACGTATAACGAATGTGATGTGCACAAGTAATTAATAATGGCGATTCGAGCAATAAAAGCTCCGGCATCTTGTTGACGGCTCGTGTGACACTATGCTCGGCCAACGCGCGAAGCAATCAAACAATACGCTTAACGATCAGATTATTATTAAACACATAAAACAGAAAACGGTCCGTGTGTTATCTTCAATCAGGTTACAAAACAACGATAAAAAGTTGCGTAAATCTAGGTACATTCCTAAGACCAAACTAGGGAAACGAAAGTCGTAATGAAACGTATTAAAACCAATAAATAACATGTGTTGCCTTGTACATTATGTCAAATTCAATAGCGAATCATACCGCACTAACATGCTTACATATACGTGTATATTATGCTTCAGTATTTTGAAGTCTCTCGGCTTATTCTCGAACGTGGGCTAAGAATGTTGAAATGATTCGGATGAACCGAATAATATACTGGGAGGAATTCATTGAGTGAATTGTCTCAAAGGCAATAACCCGGCGGAATAGTTACGTTCAATGGAACTGGGGGGGAAAGAGGTGAACCGATGTTAAAATAGGAATATTAATGAACATCACGGAAGCGGTGGAATCATACCGTATCTGTAGGAAAATCTTAACTATTGAGGAATACAAGTAACATGCACCCTCGGGACGTTAATGGGATATTCATTCTAATTTACTCATTTTTATTTACCCTCATTACTTTACCTACTCAAAATTCGGAATACCTGTCTGAAACACTAGCCAACTTTTAAAAAATATCTCATTTATTGTAACTAATCTAAAAAAACATAAAGCATAAATGAAAATTTGTATGTCTGACTAAAAGCTCTATGATGAGCTTTGCCATCAAATAGTTTATCGGCTTAAAGTTCTAAAACAACGCAACTATTTTAAGCTCGCAACGCCATTCCCATCAAGAGCTATAGAACTCTGAAATATCCGTTCATCTGACAAGAATAATACAAGACGCCAAATTGTTTGTTCCGTATTTTTAAAATAATATAAATGGAAAATAAAAAACAATGTATTGATACTTTTGCGAAGTCGGGTAGTACAAACTGGTACCGCGGAAGTGTACAATATAATTAGATATTATTTTATCATCAACACAATTAGTATTTTTACAAAGACAAAAATTATATCTAAGCTCTCAATGAAAATATAACTTACAGGCAACAAAGGCAGTTTCAAGTGGTGTGCATTGTTTTGAGCTTCTAATTAGCGTTTGAATGGCATAGCTGCCATCTGCCATCAGCCTTGCAACAAATTGAATAGCCACAAAAAACAAGCACTTGCGTACTAACGATTCGAGGATCGGAGCAAAAAAATATTGGTTGTTGGTACAATGAGACGAACGTATTATTAAGTTTGATTTCGCAAATTTCCGTCTAAGCTCACTTGAACATATGATGTTGAATACCGAGAGCATCGGTTTCGCTATTTGCGGCTTGATAATCCCATAGACTTCTCAATCGATACAGAGCTTCCGCCTTGCGCTCAAAACACCGTACAACAGTGTTTATCAAAGGCCAACTTTGGCTCGGCACAGATCGGCTAGAGATACGCGGTTTAATTAAATGCACAGAGATTCCAGAATTAATCAGAGTATGGCGACAATGTCTACAAACGGATTGATTTACTATTTCTCCTTATGTTTTCCTAAAATTGGCTATCACCGAGGCAAGGAACAGTTCGATCGTAGGGGGTAGTAACAGAACTGCACGGCGTGTTTCGCTAACTCGTCTTCCATCAAACTTCTCCTGGATTATAATGTTTCGTTAACTTGGCGATTTAAACGAATTAACAATTGGCTGGAAGCAAAGGAAACGTCTCACCACGTCATATTCGAATGGTCATATTAAAAGCTGTCTGGACGAAGATGAACTAATAATTAGTTATCAATAAGGATTGATTGCCAGTTGCATTGTAAGCCTTTGCAAACTGTTTTTAGGTCTTTGTCGGTTGCTATCTAAACTCGAAGCATCAACATTTCATGTCAAAATTTGGCGTAGCAAGTATAAAGAATAAACATTAACGAGTACTTCTATGCCATTAGTTGAATGTGGCGAAAGTAATTGTCCCTGAGCAGTCAACAATTAAAACCAAATTATGATGCAATAGAACATTTAATTGAGTTTAAAACGTTATTTATATTCCCATCAGCATAAAGCTTAATTTCCACCCACCTTCATTACTTTCCTTTCGCTTCTCCGATAATTCAAGGCATTTATTTACATATAAATTATACATTTCGTTTGAAGAGTTTTAATCACTATGTACTTTTGTTACTTAATTTCATTAGTGCGCTACCGGTTTCGACACACCCGTGTCATTCACTAGCCTTCTTAAAACATAAGTAACATACGTAGTGATTGAAACTCTTCAAACAAAATGTCTAGAAATTGTTACATGGTTAATGCCCAAAAAATACTATAAATTTTAAAATGATTTTTTTTTATTAAAAAACCTTTGTAACTTTTTCCACTTATTTATTTTCACCGAACCGGTTTCACCCTATTACGGGCATACTCAGACTGGTACAATGAATACTAAATCTATGGTATATATAGCATGGATGTCGGGAGTGAGTTCCCTGTTTTCTAATGTTGTTTTTATTATTTGAAATTTATTTTATTGCTGACGGTACTGTTTAATATGTTTCAAAAAAACTACTTTCGGGATGGTTTATTACCCCCTGGAAGACGGATTACATTGTGTTTATTTACTGAATCTATGGTTTTTTTTTTAAATTATATAAAGTATTCGTCAGCTTTTATTTGAACAGATGGTTCTTTCTGGTTTTGTTATTTCCCTGTGATTTCCGTCTTGTTTGCTAAGATGAACTTTTATAGCAGTTTTGTCCCATAGTCACATGAACTACGGATAACCGGATAACGGAATACGGATAAGATATTTTAATATGGAATTCCACCATGAATTGACAGTTTCAAAATTAGAAATACTATAAATTTTACATTTAAATTCAAATATTTAGATAACCATTTTCATTTAAAGGTACAGTGTACACTTAAAGTACGCGTAAAATGCGACATTACATTATAAATCCTAATCAGAACCAGTTTATGTAAAAGCAAGAATATAAAGTGTATATTATATTAAAATAAAATTATAATAGTTCGTAGTTGTTAGGGTAATTATAACTACAACATTTCCAAACGAAATTCGATATTTCATAACGTGAATTAAAATGTCATTATTAATTGAAAGTTACGAAGGCCATTGTTAATCCGTCAGTTGTCAGCGTAATCGAAACATTGAAGTCAAGATTTGATGGGCCGGTCCCGCCTCAATGTTCCGAAGTGCTATACAAGGGGCAGGCCGGACATGGCTATGGAATCGCATAAATTCGCATTAAGACACTAAGTACAACACGAAAACATATTTGGACCATACAGTATATCATCATAATAATATTGGAGTCGTCAGTGACACGAACGAGAATAGGATTCCGGATGCTTTTACTGCGCGGGGGAACTATTCCTTGCGGGGAAATAACACGCTGGTTATGACATTTTAACAATATTGAAATTGTGTGTCTGCACTCAAAAGAAAGATTTAGGTGCGGTTTTATTTTTATTCTTACTTTGGGTGCAGTAACTGAATAAAGGTGGGGTAATTGCTTAATTTCCTCAAAGCACCTTTTTACAAAAAGATAAATTAATAAAATTACAACGACAGGCAATGAATGAGTGCTTATTTTAGTTAATTTTGAATGTTACGTTTGAGAGAGTACCGATATATCGAAGGGCAGCTCATTTCAAAGGTGTGATGCCTTGTACTGAGAATTATGTAGAATGGTGGATGGAAATTTCAAAGGTTGTCTCAACACTACAGCGAAAAGAGAGCCCAGGTTCCAATGAAAATCGTAAATTAACCGTCTGATATGGCTGATTGTATTCAGGCGAGTAATAAACTGTAATTAAATGGAGTCGGTACCCATTTACAATTTTCCCATTAGAAAAAATCTGAGTTTATGAACGAATAAGAAAATTGTTCAAAACTTGAATATCAGGACGGATGTGAACGGAACCAAATGAATGAGCGAAAATAGAGTTCAAATCAGCCGTTGAATCAGAACTCCGATTCGACGGCTGATTTGAAGTCGAACAAGTCACGCGAGCTTTCGTCCGGCCGGCGAGATGAAATATTAGTACACTTATAATAAAATGACCATAAACAATCCACCGCGCCTCACCGGGCGGCGGGCGGCAGGCGGCAGCGGCGATGGTGCACACTCTATTCTGAACCAATAAATGACCATTGTGCCACAGGCTAGTCGTGTTTGACCAAACGTCTAAACCGCGGACGGTTCCTAAAGTTCGTATGCGGGAAATGATTCGAAACAAAGCGGCAAATAAGCGGAGCAAAAACTGATAAATATTCACCGTCACTCGATCGAAATCAATTCATCGGTGCTATGGACCGAAATAGCCCACATAATGTGCACCTTTTCCGAAATGCAATGGTTTGGCTTCACGTAGTACTAATATCCGTGAAACAACTAATCACCGAGACCATATTTATTAGCAATAAAAACGTATCAAACACAATAGCCAAATTTTCCGCCACTTCTAAGCCTGCTTAGCGAGCGAGTAAATAGTAAATGTTGTAAAGGTTCTCGGTTTCTATTTCCTACGTACTACGGCATTTCTGTACAGCCGTGGCCCTCCTTCTCCCTTCCACTTCCACACATCCACACTGACCCGAATTGCACAGGGATTGGTTCAACCTTAAAGGTCTCCGGGCTATAAATCAACCGGAACGTTGTCGCTAAACAATGTCCCATTCCCTGTTTGAATTCTCCTCCACGGATATAATACACGGAGGAAGCTGAAACATGCTATTGTAGTAGTAGATAACTTAATTCTCTTCTGAAATTTACATTTCAAACCAAAAAAATATCCCACATATTTCAAATAGAAATGAGCTACAACGGATTTTCTGCCTTCGTCAAAAATGTAATATATTAGATATTTAAAAGGTTCCGGTATAATCAGTTATCCACATTATCCGTAATGAGTCGGACAAATAAATACGCGTGTGAATAAGACGTGTTTTATAGCGAGACAATTCAATTTGTAGTGGGTGTAATTTCTTACAGCATTTCCCGACTCGTTTCAAAGAAAAACTCCGTCCGAGATCAGATGACGAAAGGAAGATAAAGAGAACGGGCCGACCTCCGGATAATTGCATTCTCGAGACCAGACAGAACCTTAAAAACGTATTAAATCTTCTAACGTTAACACTTTTCCTGAGAAAACGGAAATATGTTTCTTCGCGATTCCCCACACTCTGCCGAGGTGTCCCATATAATCCCAAACAGAATAAAACTTTGCTGTACGGATCCTATGAAGGTTTCCACTGTTTACTGAGGAATATAGAATGTATGAAGGCCTACTATCTGCAGAGGAAGTGAGATAGTAGATACAAATACGCTGCATTATAAAAAAAGAGCTCGGTTTATGGCATCTATTCAACAACGAATGGTCGTTAAATAAAAGCGAAGGTCATAAACAGATGATACTCGTACTTATTATCCTAAAAATCATTGCATACTTTTATCGTATTTATTTAAGACAATATTCTGGGCTTTTCAAATGGACGACGGGGCTGATTACAAACCAAGAAACTTCCAAATCAACGAGAACGAACTTGCAATTAGCAACCAAATAAAATTATTGTTTTAACCCCATAATGTGCCAGCAGGACCAGTTCACAGAAATTAATCAATCACATCATAATAGGTAATGGTATTTCGAATTAAACCCGTAATTAACTGATGACCGGACCGAGATTAAAAAGGTCCCCATTCAACAAAAAAATTCATATCGACTTGGTTCTTTTTAAGAAAAAATCCCTTCCCTTAGGCTTAAATACTTATTGCTTAACTGCAGAATACCGGAAAGACACAGTAAAAACAACAGATTATTTGAAAACACAAATTGACGAGATATCTTCAAGTAACACAAGGTTTTGAACCAAAACTTTTAAAAACAATTACATTATATTATAATGCATTTTAATCAATTTTATTTTTAAATAGCATACATACGCCTTTTGACGAAGAATTACATTCTGTAAAAAGGTACCTATCTCACTAGATACTTATTAATGACCTTTTTGTTCTGTCACTACTTCTAAAAGTGACATTTGCTGCTCTTGCCGTTGTGCATTGTTTTGTAACAGCATATACATAACATAGGTTGTAACAGCATTTTTGTAACAACCCATACATAACGTAGTTGGTAACGTACTTAATATTGAGTTTTTCCTCTTAATATTGATATTTTTAATGAAAGTCATTCGCCGACAGCTGACAGCTGTCATCCGAGAGAACTGGAACCACAGTTAAGCAAGAAGCCCAAGGAAAAGAATAAGGAATTTTCCTAAAAAAACCAGAACAGCTCTTCTAGTTTCTCTTGCACCATTGCCACTGCCAGTGGCCACGTGGTTAAGTGTAATAAGAATGCGCATTCACATAATATTGTCAGTTCTGATTGCAATAATAATAGCCCGAAAAAAAAGATTTAGTTAAATCCCTCAGCAATTACTAAATCCTGTAAAATTAAGGTTCGTTTCTACTAAGTTCCATTGAATTTATAGGCGGATGCTGATCACGACTTGGCTCCCTTTTGACACAATTGGAGATGGACACGACGCGGCGCTGACATGAATACAAAAACAGTTTTATTGACCACTTGCATACAGCAGTTATCATGCAAGCCCAAGGCGATCCGTTTGTCGCAGGGTTAATGTTAGTGTGCCGCTACAACTTAAAATGTTGCCGATTTGTAATGAATGCAACTATAGTAACAAGTAATAATGTAATATATACAACCGTGAACAATGCATGTGCTAAACCAGTTGTGGTGACAATATCAATGAATGTTGTTGACGGACTTTTCAATTATCAAAATAATATTCTAACAATTGATTAAATTCGTATTGTTGTAAATAATTGACGAACCAACACTTTCGAGGTCGATTTTCTCACAGTTTATTTATATGAACTTTATTCCCGTATTATGGCGATGTCGTCAAATGACGCATAATATCAGAATCTTTAATGTGACATTGAAACATCACGAATATTGATAGAAATATAAGTGATACTCCGGTGGAAAAGAACAGGTTTACTAAAAACAGCGTAAAAAATACATTATTTATAGGCGATAAATAAATTGCATCAAATAAACGCGTCGTAATATCAGGCTTAGTTGCTTCAACTTGGAGTGCGATGTTTTAGTTTCTACGTAGAAGGTGAATTTACACGCCCACATATGAAAGTACACAACTAGACTAGTGATAATGCTAGCCTTTCTTCAGATTCATATAACCTTATCTTATCTGATAATTTCAATTAATTGGCGAGGAGTTTTCAGAAAGCCATTGATAAAACCAGTTTCGAAGTTATCATGACGTAATCAATGTAGCAAAATACATCGCAAAACCGATCTCTTCCGATATAAAGAGATAACCTTAAACTTCTCGCTAATGAAAATAATACTGCATTCTGTAGATATTTAAGAATTACCGATGAAAGTGTAAACTAAGAATTTAATGCTTTCCCATCGAATTGAATTAGGTAGATGCCTAATCAAAAATACTTAACCCACGAATAATTGTGTACAAAAATGGGATGGGTAGACTTACATATGGGGTGTTATGATGAATGATCCGACATGCTACATTATCTCACGTGCCTACCATAAAACAGCGCAATCGTACGAAGTTTGCAAAGTAGCATACATGATAAAAGTTAACAAGAATATCATTTTCTGCGAAGTCTTATTGTAGCGTTCCCAGTAGGCAGATCTGTGACCTGTGATAGTAGAATGGCAAGGACCACTAACCTGGGAGCAACTAGGTGACTAGGTAATGAAATTCGGTAGTGCTATGTGGTATTGGATTCAGAGTGTCCTCACAGCCTCAGGGGGAAGCCATAGTCTGACTCTTGGAATTTGGGACTCACATAGAAATGAAGAGCATGAGAAGGTGTGCTTTGATGCGCTATTTACAGGGAACTAATTATACCGAGTAAGTCACAACAAGGGTGTAATCACCAGTGATATGCGCATATGATGCACAAAAGGCCCCCCAAAATTGTCTGAATTCTGTGAACGTGGACACACACAAACTACGAGACACATCGTAGAAGAATCTCCACTTGACCGATTTCCCCATGGGACATCTGTGCTGAACCAAGTGACTCCGGAAACCGTCGACCGGCTGAATAACCTCATAATCACATACATTATTCAAGAGCGATTTCTCAAATTCCTCAATTTCAAATATTTTATAATGACGAAACACCTCAACAGGAGACTGCTAGCCGATGAGATGCTCCTGCACAAAATAATAAACTCAAAAGAAGACTGTCCGAATTCGTTAAATAAAATAAACTTTCCCACACCGCATCGCCTCGAAATTTTCGACGTCGATAGATGCAACACGAATTCCAAAATGAATTCATGAAAAGGACCTGTAAATAGTACAACAATCAACTTGCAAATAGAGACGTACATGCTGACACATTTACTGCTAGTCATTATTGTTACAGAAGTTCACTGTATTATATTTTGGGTGCGGATAACACGACTTCATGATAACTACAGTAATATTATTACATATCATTATTATTTTACTTGCGCGGCAATGTTCCTCTCGTCCCTCTTTTTCTTTTTCTTTTACAGTCACTCCACACACGAGGCCCTGAGGGAAATAATTTCCCTCAAGGCCTATGTACTTATCTTTGGGGATGCTGGGAATTTCTACTTCCCTTCCCCGAACCAACTGCAATACCTGCTTTCCGCTCCACCGCGGAGGTGTAATAGATAATCGTATACAATATTATAATTTCTTCAAATGATTGATAACTTTGTGGCATCATTATTAATTATATAATTGAAAATACACTTTATATATTTTAAGTAAAGTGGTATATACAAAGTATATTTTCAATTATATAAGTATACAATATTGTTGTACATGTAATCGAACAATTTGTTCTTATATTAGTGTCTTACTTAGTTATGTGATCTTTGTATACATTTTAGTCTTTACATTCATTACCTGACGGCCTCCATGGTCGAGGGGTAAGGCTCTCGACTCCGAATCCGAAGGTCGCGGATTCAAATGCCGGTGTGCGCAAGTAAATTTTATTTAATTAATTTGTGCTGTTTCACAATTAATTAAGTTAAAAATAATATATAGTATATTTGTGCATGTTCCAGAGTGGAAGATACTCTCAGTATCGCCCTGGTGAAATACCACCATTCAGAATTGAAAAGTTGCTTGAAATGGCTTTTAGCCGTGTTTGGTGACCAGATCTGAATAGCCAGGTATTTTCCCACCTTCATTTTCCCCTTCTCATTCCCCTCCCCAATACCTTCAGCCTCACAACATTCCCCAATTGGGGATGCCATAGTCTCACTGGCTCCAGACGGTTGGGAGCAGTTGGGACTCTTGTGCGGTATTCATGTAAAAAAAAAAAAAACTGTTTAGTTTTTATACTTCTATTATTATCTGTGAACATTAATAATTGGTCTCGTTTTATTCACCATCTTTATAACATACATTACATTAGTAAGACTATTTATGTGTCAATAAATAAAAGACCTCCGCCAACTCTCCTCCACCATACGAAACAGAAGAAGAATAGTGCTGATATATAGAATGGTAGAACATTGTTATTTTCATTGTCATAACATACAAGTTCAAACCCAGAAAGCTTTGAACACGAGCAATAAACATACTACTCGCATAGTGTGATGTGTCATCTTGTATGTGTGTGTTGTACGGTACAATGTGAGGGTGTGATCTGGGAGGTGAGACACGACCACCTTTTGTCTCTGAAGCATCACACAATGCGCTTGCGGTCTGTGATACGAGCGGGCAGACAGCTGATAGTGGCGCGACTACTGCATTGCTCTGTTTTGCGGTGAGATTACACCGGGTAGCGGAAGCGGAGAGGACATTCAGCAGATTGCAATTCAACTGATGCACTTCCACGGAAAAGGTGGCATGATTAATTGATAAACCCGAAATAAAAAAGTACGATAAACCCGCAAATAATTTTCTAAGCTGCCTCTAAAATTATGAAAATTGATTTTTTCATGGCACATACTTAAAAAATTAAAACAAAAATAAAGAAAATACTTCTCATCCGCACTAGATATTTACTAAACCTTTCATTAAAAAAACAGATCATTCAGTTTGGATGAGTATTTTGGCCTCCAATCCAAAATTCAGTTTTGTATGAAATAGGCACCGCAGCCGTTCCCCTTAAGGAATTTTATATTGATGCTTTAAAGCTCCCGGAAGATGGTCAATATCAATTGTAAATGGTTTCATCAATTCACGTCTTTCAATTACCGGGATATTGATGGGTATTTTGAATAAGTGCATTAACAAGCGACATTGACGCAGGGGATTGATCGTTTCGCCGTAGTATTGACAATCGTTCGAGTCGATCGGCCATTCGGAACTCAATTTCATAGCGGAATGAGATTTTCGTTTACTTATAATTGCATTAGGTATATCAAGAATGTCAAGAGTTATGGAAAGTAAAAACAGAAGATTACCACTGTGTTCACACACTGTAGATACTGTTTCTGCAGACGTCCACAAAGCAATAGGGGGAAATATTGACGAGTCGATTGAAGTTCCGCCAATCGCACTTCAAATGCAATTGTCAATTGATATTGACCTTCTCCGGGGCACATAAGATCCAATTATACTAGGAGGTTACCACAGGGCTAGGCCTGAGATACAACACTATTTTAATTTCAACCCCTCAAGTCCCTTTTGTTCCCAACGGGGAACAAGTAACTAGATAGCAGTAGTGTTATTGCTACCCCCAAAGGAAACAAAAATACTCTACTGCTATCTAGTTACTTGTTCCCCGTCGGGAACAAAAAGACTTGACGGGTTTTAACAAATTAAATGTATGAAACATACAATATGGCGTATTCTTATTTTTAACAATTAAATTGACATCTTATAGCTCCTTAGCTCACGATGGAAACGACGTGTCAAACTAAAAACACTTGCGTTGTCCTAGAAATGACATACAGAGAAATTTATGCAAATTTCATGACGGCAGAGCTCAGCTTTCGAGAGTTTTTAGTAGGACATAAACAGATTTTCTGTTTTATAAGTAGTTATGATAGAAATATAGATATGTACACCACACATAATGTTTAATCTCCATACATCACTCACTGCAGAGTTATTCTTACATTCAATTTGCTAGAATAATGTACAAAGGTCAACTTGGTCATGCCAGATTTTCAAATGTCAATGCAGACAGTTAATGACGCCGATAATCTGCTTTATTTTAATATCTTATCTGACCTGCCTAGTGCCTACGCTCTCCATTAAAACTTAACCGAGGCAAAGTCAGTTAAAAAGTTCAAACCTTCGAAAACAGATTTGGTAGCTTTGGCCTTGGGGGGATTGTTTAGAACCTTTTTAATGTCCATAAAGCAACATTAGTTAAATTAAACAATCTTTGATACGCAATTTATTATCACAGGATAAAAGTTAGAACCTTGTCTGAACGTATCGAAATGTCGTAATTAAGTCTGTTACCGTGAGGTGCTTTTTACAACGGAGCTTTATTACCATTGTTAATCAGAGCTTTATTGCCGATCGCCAATTTAACGATTCAATATAAATCTAATCCGGATCCGATTTTTATCGAAGCGGTTAAATGTGCATCCCTTTGAAACACTTTTTTAAGTTTCTGGATTCATTTGTCTGTTATATCTTCTTGTTCTTCTACTATATACAGAAGAATGTCTCGGGCGGGCGGTGTGTATACAAATCTACAGTTTTATTCCGAGCTTGATGAAATTGTGCGCACTTGACCTTCAAAACAAGAGGAAGATCACTGTTTAGATGAGATTTCCAACCCTCTCTCTCAAAACAGGTTCGGGTCCGTATCATTATCATTAATCTTCACCCTGCTTTTCGTTGCGCATTTAATCATTGCTGTCCTTGTTCTACCGATATTTCAATGGAAGATGCTCCAAAGAACTAACGTAATATGCGGGAAACATGCCAAACGCACGCGTAACATTTGTATACGGTTAACATGCGGGTCGTTTGTACGAATCGTTCTTATATAACTCGGCTTTGGCATGACTTGCCGGCCTCCGTGTTTCCCTCCCTCTTCTCTTCAAGACCCAGACTCACTCCTTCCTTTCCTCAGAAAGATCCTCCAGACATAGGCTAAAGGAAAATAAATCCCCCCCCCCCACTTTTGTTTGATATATTATAATAATAATATATACTTATGATATATATATGGGCAGGACCATGCTTCCGCCAATGTGCATTTTAAATGGTGCAACACTGTATTTTCACATTACTTCGATGGGTATAATACCTCGACACCCTCACGTAGGTAACGCGAAAGGGTGGGCAATAGGCATCTGAGATGGAAACGCGTGGCTGAGTCTCAGCGTCCAGGGGCGGATTAAGCGGCAGGCGGACCAGGCGACCGCCAGGGGCTCGAGCCACAACCATCTAGATCACATTGCATAAAATCGGCCTCTTAACTTGTATGATATTTTTTAATTATTGTTATTTATTAAAACATTTTAAAACGTTTTAGTTAAATTTAAAATATCCATTTTTTTTGAGATTCTCATACAAGGTAAGAGGCCGATTTGATTCAGTGTCTCGGCCGCCTTGTGATCTAGATGGTTTTGCACGAGCTCACAAAAGAAAAATCGAAAGATACAATATTAAATATCATTTACGTATTCAACACATAAACGCAGAAGCAAAAGACTCGTAACTATAACTGTTAATAGTTTCAATATTTCAGGCATGTATTTGTGAAGTAAAAGTATCAACATTAATAATAATAGAATGAATTATGGATAGTTCTGCATCGTTTATAAAAAATAAATATCTCAATTTCTCTTTCTCATCGATTGAATTTCTGGTCGCTATGATCAAAATGGTCAACGATTTCCGCTCTGTTTTGAAGCACCGGGGTTTTACGGCCAACTTTAGTCTGTCTTCATTATTTCCGCCCAAAATACAAGCGTTTTTTATAGATGTTCTTTAATATTTCAGAATGATAGAAACAACAGCATTTTGTGGTTTCTTCTTTTTGGGATCTACGATTCACATATTTTAAAGGTTCTCGTTTAAAACAAATCTGAATAGGTATTCATTGGAAACTGAATCTGAATAGACTTTCGGAATAATAATAATTGGATGATTTGTATAGCGCCGTTTTTGTGAAAAATCACCTCATGCTGGAATGATAGAAATCGACATCACTTATGGGTTTGACACTGGAACTCGAAAAATTTCCATATTATGTATTTAGGAAGGGGCACCGAAAAGGATCCATGTTCAAAATTATTAACCATTTTTTTGGGATGGAACTGGGGTTCCGCTAACATCCAAGCGGTTGATAGGGTTTCGTGGGGGAAAATTTTCGGGAACCGCTGGTCTAATGGCCTCCAATCGGCTTAATCCGCCTCTGTCTCAGCGTGGTGTAATATTCCATACATGTATCAGGGAGGCATGAGGATTATGCACTGTGCAGACAGAAGACAGACTGCAGACTATCCCAGAATCCCAGTGTTCACTATAGGCCAAACAAAAACAAAACGTTCACCAGACGAAACAGGTTTCCAATAGGCAGAGATGCCCGACCGCAATCAAAATAGGTTTTAGAATAATGCTGACCGACCATGGTGTCGGTTGGCGGGGGTGGGGAGGGGAAGAGGGGTGACCAGACGTTTCGATCCAGACAGAACAAGGCACTGTGCACTGCTGCTATTGAGCTCTATTGTGATTTTTCTAAAAGATTTTAGATTTGAAGCCGCGGTTTGGAAAACGATTCGCACCTACAATATATATTGAGTCGGAATTAAAGCGCCTTCTGCTTTCAAAAACTATTTTTGCGCAATATAACATGGACTTTTCTCTTAATTATTTACCTTGTTAACATTATTTCAGTGAATGGCTCGACATATTCAAATTATGTAAAAATCATGCACCGTGGCTCATATCCATTATGTTCACCTGTAAATACTAACAAACACTTCTTCAGCTTTTCCTATGAGAGTATTTGATCAACTTTACAATATAGAACAAAAAATGTATTAGACCAGTTGTTTATTATGTACCTAGATTTAATTTTTATTTCCAAATTGAACAAGTCTAGTTATACACTCGGTCTTGTTAAATAAAATAATAGACATTTAAGAGGAACGGCTGCGCGGCCTGTTTCATACGAAACTTAATTTTTGGATTTAAGGTCAAAATACTCACCTAAACCTAATGATATAGGTTTAGTAAATATCTAGTACGCGTGAGAAGTACTTTATTTAATTTTATTTTACATTATGGAATATAGGCAATTTTTCGCGATTTTAGAGGCACCTTTAACAATTATTTGGGGGCTAACGGTGATTTAAAAATAAAGTTTTACCCCATCTTCCTTGAAAATATAAGAAAATACAAAAAAATTATAAAAAAATTAAATAAGTATTACGGTGGACTTTAAAATTAATTAAAAAACTTTTTTTTTTCATGTTTTGTTTTTATATAGGTTATCATATTTACATAGCAAATATGATATATATTTTTCAATTACGATAAACCCGTAAATAATTTTCAAGGTTGCCTCTAAAATTATGAAATATGATTTTTTTTTTCAATAATTTAAAACAAAAATAAATAAAATACTTCTCATCCGTACTAGATATTTACTAAACCTTTCATTTAAAAAAAATATATCATTCAGTTTGGATTGGTATGTTGGCCTCAAATCCAAAATTAAGTTATGTATGAAACAGGCAGCGCAGCCGTTCCTCTTACGATAAACTAAAACATATTCTCTGTTCGTGGAAGAGGATTAAATTTTTTTACAAAATTAAAATGTTACTTTTTGAATATTCCGCCTGATTTTTTATGTTTCTCGATATAAACGGATTTGAAACAGCAGAAGTTTATGCTATACCCGTCTCACCGGGAGGAGATCCCGTGTCGAGACAGGTGCGTATTCAACTAAATAGCGAGTTATACGAACCGACCGACAGACTAAGGTGGAATATTCACACAAGATCACACATCTACATGAAATATTCTTAATTTTATTCCATGCAGCGGGGCGCAACGGGTCACGGTCAATAAATGAGGAATATAATTAAGAAGCGTTTCAATACAGGTGCTTTATTAATTCCTAATTAAACCAGGAAATTTCGGTTCCTACCAAGAGTTCCAAAAGTAACGCAAATAGTGTTGGCGAATGAACGTCGGTGTGTCTGGTCAAAAGATACCTTTAAAATATAAAAAAAAATACAATTTAATGATAATATTCTTTGTAAATATAATATGCCATATTAAATTTAATATGGTATAGACAGGTAAATATATTATGTAATAGATAATGTATACACTTTGTAAAGTAGGTATGATAGAAATTTTAATAAATTGTACAATTTTATTTATTTTTGTTTTATAAATTCACCAACAAAATATCTACTTCTTTTTTTACACGCGTGGTTTTTAATTACACCTTTGTGCAATGAATACGTAATAACGTATTATTAAAGTACACATTGTAGTATACTGTACTTTATTTGAAACTCAAATAATATGAATTTCACAAGACCCTATAATCTGAAATATGAATCTCATTGGAATAATATTAAATATGTACATATTATAATACATTTTAAAAATAACTAATGTTTTCAAACTTTGACTGGGACATTTTCCTGAAATATCAAGATTGACAATTATTATGTGCAGTAAATTTGAACTTGTCTATGTAAATTACTGTAAAAGGGTTAGAAACGTATGCACAGTGCCCGTATCCATAATATTGGTAAACAAGTGCACAGGTTGTGACAAATTTCATGTTTATTAATTGAAGTGTGTCATAGAAAAATGCATATATTTAAGAAATTTTACAACCTGAATGTCAGATAATATTCATATAAAATGAATTATCTAATACCTATAGTTTTATTCGAATCTGAAATTCAATAATATAAGGGAAAAAATCGATAAAAGTAACCTGTGCAAATAAAATAGTGAGTAACAATAATATATTTAAGCGTGTGTAACGTTTCAAATCAACCTAAACAAAGAAATACAATACATCATACATTTCGGATAAAACACACCACTCACTTCAAATTGATCAAACAAAACAAAGCAATGAGCACTTACAGTTATAAAATCAAATTTCTGTTATAATACTTACAGTTGGATTAAAACGAGGAACGTGGAGCTCTGTCGCCAAGATCCTTTATTTTTTTTACAATTAAGTTTAATAATATCACTCACAACACAATTAAATAAATAACTCCAAAATGTAACCTCAGAACTGAAATGCTTTTCGGTACACAACACCCATCGATGTATCTATGTTGACACAAAATGTCAAACGATCAAAATAAATAATATTGTATATTATCCTAAACACCACACAAAAAACTTTCAACCAAGATATGTTTTTGTGAAGTTATTGATCAAAATAAAGTATGTTTTCTTTTAAAAATATCACTTGAATTGTGAATACAATTCTTCTACCGACGAACGATAGACCATCACCCTACCAACGCTCGGTATTAATAACCACAGATTCTAGATTCTCGTAGATAGAAAATCTACATGCATAGAAGACAATCTGATATAGACTGGGAAACATAACCGAATGTTAGGAACTCGTCGTTTTTAAGGTAGGAACTTTACAAATAGGACTAATTGACTATTTGCTCGTTTTTTATTTATTTTTTATTTATGTTTTTAACTCAGCAGGACTGGATGGATAGCGCAAGCCCAATCTGCCATATTACATGAGATATATATACAAATATAAATAGAGATATGAATATAAAAAGAACGATAAAATAAGAATATTAAAATATATAAGTATAAAATGCGAAAAAATAAAATAAATAATAAAAAATGGTAATTACATAAAAATAAAAAAGAAAAAGAATATGATAAATATAATAGTTAATAATAACATAAATTAAATGACATTAATTTAATTTAAGGGATCGTGTTTCAGGGTGGTAGCGTAGCCGCATCATTTGCATCCATCGCTCATAGAGTGGAGAGCTGAGTCACTCGGATGCAACCACGACAACGGCGTTGGTTGACTTCCGTGTCCTGCTTCAAAAGCTGGCTAGTTGGTAGCGATGTAAGGCGGGGAATGAGTGGACCCTCCCTCGAGTGAATATCGTAGAGGCACTGCAGAACCTTGGACGTTGAAGAAGTTGACTGTAAGCATTGTTATAATCTTGTCTTATCTCATCTGAATATTATCAGTATGGAAAAGGGGCGTGCTCCGGATTATCCCTAAGGGAAACGACAACCCGAGAACCGACCCAAAGGCGTACCGCCCCATCACTCTACTGCACATCTTCGGGAAAATCCTTGAAAAGATACTTGGTAAAAGGATGGACCATTACCTGTCGCCTCGTAGCATCCACCAATTAGGCTTCGTCCTTGGGAAATCCACCGAGCACGCCATTTCGTTTGCGCTCGACTGGGTGAAGGTTTGCCTAAAGAAGTATATGATAGGTTTATTCCTAGATATTGTTGGGGCTATTGACAACGCATCATGGCCTATGATACTTATAAAACCCAAGAATAGGAACTGTCCACTGGACCTCTTTGAGATCTGTTCAGACTATTTTTAGGGCCGAACCATTACGGTTGCTCACGGGAGCACCACCATCACTAGGGAAGTGGACACGGGTTTTCCCCAAAGTTCGGTACTGAGTCCGGATTTCTGACGACGGCCTCAGGTTACCCTTGCCTGAAGGTTGTATCTCAGTGGTATATGCGGATGAATCTTCTTGTGGCGGGCAACAGCAGAAAGGGGGTCGAAAGCTAGGCTGAGAAATGTTTAGAGATGGTTCTGGAATGGGGTAAGAGAAACAAATTAACCTTCGCCTCCCACAAGACAGTGGATCTCCTTATGAAGGGTTTTCTCAGTCGAAGACGAAACCCTTCAATTAAAATGGGAAACTCCACTATATTTTTCGCGGAAAACACCAGACTTATTATTTTATAAAGATCTTCATCTTTCCCGACCCACGTCAAAAGCGCATCCAGTAGAACCCAGGCCATCTTTCCTAAGTTGAGAAGACTATCAACGGCCGAGTGGGGTCTCCACTCGCCTGTGCCTCGCCTAATCTACCGAGTAGTGTAAGCAAATCTCTTACGCTGCCTCGGTGTGGGAGTACCACCTTTATAAAGTGCTTATACTCTCGGCTTTGAAAAGGGGCCAGTGCACTCCTCTTCTGGCACTGTCGGGTGCTTACAGTACTGTAGCATCAGACGCATTACTATTGAATCCCGGGGATTTCTCTTAAAATATTCAATACCGTAAATGCATGATTTTACATTTTATGTTCTTCTACCTTTTACCTTATGTACCGGTTTTATCCTGTATTTTCTTTATTGTAAACTCTATGCTTTTTTCACGTAGCTTCTCAACCAGGTGTCTTAAACTTTAATTTTGCTTTAAGACGGAATGTTATTACTATATCTGTTTATTTTTCTTGAATTACATTTGCTTTTTACGTATGCCTTTTCTTTTCTTTTATTTCAAACTACCTTCCTACCTTGTTTTTAAATTTTATTTTTTGTTAACCCTATCTTTACACTTTACACTTGATACTTTGAACTAATGTTTTTACTGTGTTTAAACTCTTTTCTTTCTCTATTATTATATATTATTGTTCGCAGATATTGAGTGGAGTTCTTGCAGGAGGTCGTGAATGTATATATTAATTAGAGTGGGAGACATACTACCCCCTTGCCTGACTCCACTTTCAAAGAATCGAGGTTTAGAAGAAGCTCCTAACATTGGATATGATTTTTCTATTGCCCATACCAAGTTGCTAACATATTGACTGCTTCTGCTGGAACATCATGCTTTATGAGTTTTTTCGATAATAAGTGGTGCGAGGCACAATCGAAAGCCTTCCTAAAGTCTAAAAAACACCCATAAACGATTGTTTTTCTTTTTTTGTAGTAGACTAATGTTTGTTTGACTGCATAAATGACCATTTCAGTTGATGAACCACTCTTGAAGCCGAATTGGTTATCCAGGGTAGAAAGTTCGTCTTTTATAAGCCTGATTTTTTGGATTTTTTTTCAAATATTCTTGTAATCACTGTTGTCAAGGAGATCGGTCAGTAATTTCCCAATATCGATGCATTCAGTTAATTGGACTTCAAGATTGGTATGATAACAGTTTGACTCATGTCTATCGACATATGTGTGTGTCTTGGGATGCTGGAGTATAATAGGGCAGGTAGAATAGTATAGTGTCGATCTCCTGCGTACCTTATATGCTCAATACTTATGGCGTCGTACCCTGGAGTATTACCTAAAGTGGTTGACTTAATCGCACTTACAACCATTTCAAGAGTGATATTCATGACCAGGTCATCATTGGCCCCAGGTGGGCATTTCATTATAAATGGTTTCGTGGTATCTCGTTGATCCTCGCTTAAAGAGAAAAAGTCTCTAAATTCGTTGGCTATATTTTCATCCCCCATGATGTTGTTGACGCGTTTTTTACCAGAACTTTCTGAAACTTTGTTATGCATAAACATAGATATGCTCTCCATTCGTGCTTTGTTTTCAGAGTGTTGGTATTTTCGGACAGCAATTTTGAAGAATTTCTTGCTTGTTTTTCTTTCGTCTACAGTTCGGCCGTCCGTGGGCTTTCCAGCTTGAACCCAGCAAAGGAATTCATCCCTCGACTGACGATACAAAGTTGAGACTTGATCATTCCACCCAGGAACAATGTTATAATTTTTGGGATTTTTTATTTTTAAATGCTTGTATGGCGGAGTTTCTCAGTGTTTTGACAATAGTGCCGTAGAGAGAATCTAGTTCAATTCCATGAACCTCACTGTCACATTTGGATCTTTAACATCTTATGGCATCTGGGGGTTTTATTGTTGACAACAATTTATTTTCCAGGTCGTTGTAAATTTTAACGTCATTTTTGGACTTTGCCGCCCATTTTCTAAAATTCCTTGGCCGTTGTTGTCTGTTGGATATAATGGCGATAAGATTCAGAACTATTTCGACAGTTAGTGGGGGATGATCTGACCACGTCGCATCGGTTGTGATTTTGACACTCCTCACTGCATTACTCAATCCCTGTGTCATAATGGAGTGATCAAGTCTTCTGGTACCTCCGTGGGCATCACTTACATATGTAAATGAATCAAGGCTTAAATGCCGTGTCAGTGTAGGTACAGTTATTCTCTATACGGCAGTGTGCAAGTTCATGTCCAAAGAGAGATCTCAGATCTGCATTAAAATCTCCTATAATAATTAAGTTCGAGCTGTTTTGTTCCTTAATAATGGCGTTTATTTTCCCAAACAGTCTGAAAATTCAGGTAAGTTTTTGCTGAATTGGTTGGTATATAAACTGTGACCATAAGTAGAGTTCCATTTGCGGATTCTATTTCAATAGCCGCGATCCGGGGTTCTCTGCAATTAACCAGAACGGTTATTATTGGATTGCGCCTTAATTGCGGTATATCCATGGGCAGCCGATTAGTGGGGTGTCTGAGAGGTCCCCCGCATATGTCCCATGGATGAGAAATTCTGGATTTATTGACGATAGATATCCTAAGTCTGTTGGTAGCAACCACATTTCTTAATAATAATAATAATAACAAAGCATTTATATAGCGCAGTTTTGTGTTATTTCACTTCAAGTGCGCTTAACTCTAAATAAACTTAAACATGATTAAATAACTCCATTCAGTGGTATTCCTACAGTGCTACTTTTATTTCTTGTAACACAATGACGTCATTACAATTGCACAATTAATTTATCAAGTGCTCTATTCGACGAATTGATCTGCAATTGAACGAAACTATTTTTAGAGGCGAATGATCCATTTTTAATGTTATTTTGAGTTGCTCGTTTTCTTTGTCAGCATTATTCGGTAGATATATTTTCTTACAACTGAGAATTTAGGCCGGGTACTCGTATCCATAAATTTGTCGTAATCTGACTCAAGAGTCCCAACGTTAAATGCTCGATACTCACCTGATTTATTTTGTAATTCGTAAGCCACAACTTTGCTTAAGAAAAGAGATCACATCGCAAATTCGTAGTTTTCTCGAGTCTTATGACGAGGACATATTTCGTTCTCTGTGGGCCTTTTATTTCCGCATTTTCGTTGCTGCCCATAATAGTAACTTTTTTTTGGGTGGAGTTTGTAGTGTTAATGTGTCCTTTTCTTAATAGAAATCCATTCTTGTGCCTTGTGATTTTCAGTTTTTCCTGAATGGCGTCTCCAAACGTTTTTGAGCGATCAATTGGTTTTTCGGTCTGAAGTGGGTTATCAGATTTTGTACTTCTCTCCATAGATAGCGTTAAAGTTAAGAAATCTATTTGTTCGTTAATCGCTAAGTTCTTGTTGTAATCGGATTCATCTTTAAGTTTCTGAACATCGCTTTTGATGATAATTAAGTTTCTAAGAAATGCAGTTGCGTTAATATAATCAAATGTTACCGGCGGTAGTTTGTTTATGTTTAAGACCGCAAATTACATTATTGGGGTCAGTTTCTTTAAGAATCGCGGGCTGTTTCATACGAAACTTAATTTTGGATTAGGGGCCGAATGCAATGAAAAAAAATACTCCTCATCCTTACTAGATATTTGCTATATCTTTTGATTAAAAAAAATATATCATTAAGTTTGGGTGAGCTTCACTAATGGACTACCCCCCCCCCCCCCTTCCCCCTACCTCGGTTCCTAATCATCGTATGTCCGTTCCACACACTGATCGTCCCTGACCCGCGCCTCACTTCTTCAATTCCCGCCCTTCACATCAGGATCATTGGCCTTGCAAAACCCATCTGTAGTCCCCTCAAATGTCTCAGGGCGTCCCCCCTACTCCTTCCTCCCCTCCCCCTTCCAATTCCTATCCCAACAGTCACTCATAGAACAAGCCACAAGGCTTCAATTCATTATTCAAAATGCCACAAAAGAGTTGAGCAATATCCAGGAATTTATAAATTAAAGATTGAAACCTTCAGACAGCCTATTGGAACGCCAATAGCACAGTTCTAGCGTACCGAGAAGAGATAATAGAATTTATCCATATTTATAATCTCGATGTATTTCTTATTAATGAAACGTGGTTAAAGTCATCACGCAATCTAAGCATACCAAATTATAACATCTACCGAAACGATAGAACCACCACTAAAGGAGGCGGAACTGCTGTTCTTTTTAAAAGCAATATTGACCACTGTCTATATTCTAATGATAATATTGAATCCACCGCGGTTAAAATCAATACATCGTCGGTTCCAATTAAATTCATTTCTGTGTACGGACCACCTAAACGACAATTAATTCCTTCCGAACTAGACTCTCTCAGAAAACGTCCCCACTATAATAGCTGGGGACTTGAATGCAAAACACGGCTCATGACACAGCCGTTATAATATAAAAAGGCAGAGATCTCGCAAATTACGCTCTCTTAAAATAAAATGGCATAAACTTAAAGAAATTTTAAATGACAAAATAACAGTGTCAACTTCTATATCCGACGAAGCGTGTCTGAATACCGCCAAATCAAATCTAATCGAAACAATAAAATCACGCATCAACGAGGCATTCGTTGATATTCCCAATGACACAAGTCGTCACGGAATCCCCGAAGAGATCAAAGATCTTATTAGGGAGAAAAATCTTATTCGTAAAGAATGGCAATAGGACTATAATCTTATTGTTAAAATGCATTATAATAGATTATCACGCCAAGTGAGAGATGCTCTAAGCGAATTCCGCAACGAGCGTTGGCAAGAGAAGAGTTCATCTATTCTCTAGATAAAGACAGAGCAGCTTTCTGGAAACTATCCAAATCGCTCAGATGCCCAAAAACAATGATATCGAGCCTTCAAGACCCCAACGGAGTAGTGTACTCTTCTGTCGATAAGGCCGAAGCCTTCGCTAACAGCCTTGAAGCTCAATTCACGCCTAATACCGAACACAACGATTCGTCATTCGTCTCAATGGTGGATTCAAAAATAGAATCAATAAGGAACTTCATTGAAATATATATATTCGTATAGATCAGCAAACACCGATTCTGAATATATAACTTTTATGTATATAATTATACTTAGATTTTATAAATCGTTATATAAAAGTGAATTAAAAACTGAACCACCAAAACACCATGTTCTGTTGGTACCACTGATTCTGACATCACACGTGCCGTTTTTGAGTCCAATTATAACTAGATAAGTTTTTTTCCGCTCTTAATAATGCTTACGGCTCATAATTTCGCTATTTGCAGTGTTCATTTTGCCCGAAAAATCATTATGTTTGTTTATTGCGACTACTGGAGTGTTTTTGCTTGAAAATTCATACCAACTTTAACGAATTTTTCTACATAAAAATCTAATCCTTGCACAACACAATGTCATTGGCACTTTGGCGATTATTTCTTCAGTTATTCTGGAAGCGGAGGATTTCTAATGATACCTCAAACCTCTTATTTTTTACGATACATAATATATTTATTTTTATTTCCAGCCATTAAAGTTACATCAATGTTTCAAACCTATTCAATTTATTACTGCTGTCACGGACTGTTTGTCAAGTCTGCAGATCCTGCGCATGCGTTAAAACTGACGCATGCGTAGAAAACTGATGGAGGCTATTAACGCAAGCGATTCTGATTTGCCTTTCATACATAATTCAAAGCATTAAAGGTTAAAATCGTATCCTAAAAATTCTAGCCACGTGCTGAGAAAGTTCGAGGATGGAATAGTTTTGTATCACACCCGTTCTTTTGTGATATTACCTAATATTGATATATTAGTCTATCGGTCTTATGTTATTCATTGTGGGTGTTGTTAAGGGTTATTTCATGTCATTTTTGCATTGATTGATTGATTCTCCTGCCATTTACTTTCGCATTATGAATTCTCGTGACACTCCTATTTTTTTATGCGAATACCGCACAAGAGTCCTAACTGTCCGAAGCCAATGGGACTATGAGATCCCTTATTGGGGTATATTGTAAGGGTAAAAGGTATGGGGAGGGGAAAGCGATGGGAAAGAGGAAGGTGGAGATGTACCGGGCTATTCAGATCTAAGCGCTAAAGCCATTTCAAGCATCTTTCACTTTGGAACGCATCATAAATATACTATATATATTTATATATATATTATTTTTAACGAATTAATTGTAAAACGACGCAGATTAATTAAAACAAATTTACATGCGCACGCTGGGATTTGAACCCACATTCGGATTTGTAGTCGAGATTAAAAATAACTTTTTTTTTCGACTTTTCCTCAGTTTTTGTCGATTTTGAATCCCGAATGACTAATTTTTTTGTGATAAATCATTTAATACTTTTTGAAGTAGACAAAATTTGTGTCAAATTTGAAATCAAAATGGTCTCTGTAGACCTAATAGTGTCTGGGACGTAACGGTTTAAAATTTCGTAATATTTTGTCATTTCTAGCTATTTTTATAGTTTTTTTCATTGTTGACACCGAAGGAATAATTTTTATTAAAATATCGGCGATACCAAAGATTTATTAATATTAGATAACGATGAATATCGAATGATTCGAGTATAGTCAGTAACGCCAGTACTTATTATCGATATGATAGACTGTCTATAGTTAGTGATAAGATAGACAACATAATAAACCAGTAGTACCGTTATGCTATATGTTAAATATCTAATGTCACATTGTACATTACGTGTATTACATTACGATTTTAACTTCTAAAACAAAAATTTTCGCTACTCACTCCATTTTTTCTATTAATTAAACCACCAACTCTGTAATATAATCATGTAAACCATTTTATTTTTACAAAAAGTAGTTAGTTAAACATTACTGTGTAAATATATAACTATCTGAACGCAATATGTACACTCCGCTTCTCTACACAAGCATTGCTGAAAAGAGAAGTATAATATTGTAACGAATTAAATTGTACTAAATTTCAACAATGAAAAAAAGAGCATTGGGAAAATAACATTTGTACAGCGTCCTTTATGTGATTTTCGCCAAAATGGCACTATAAAAATCATCAAAATATTATTATTATCACGTACCAAATCATTATTCAGTAGATAAGAATACCAGAATATCGTTTAATATCTCGGAACGGTCAGAACGCTAATATCTGTGGACCGGGTATCGATATATATCAGATATGCGGCGGTATCATAATACGCATTTCTGTTACCAACATGTGCCCTAGTCTTCCAGTTTAGGTTTAAAAAAAGTTGTATATGGACTTTCTCTGAACGCTGATAAATTGTTAATCAGTTGCGGATATGAATGTATATTTGCACTTTCTTACAATGCACCTACACTAGTAACGAGACGCTGATATTCTAAAATGTTTCCTTCAATTAAAAGTAGTTAAATTTGAGTATAAAGTTCTCGAAGTTTTGTATGGAATCCATACAATATCGATTACTGCCTATTGAACCGCTAATCCGACTGGCTCGTGTGACGTCACACCCAACAAGCCATAGATTTCGTGCGTTTTGGTGGGCTTTAAAAAATTGAAACTTGAATTATTTTAACCATGAAAACGAACTTGAAAAAAAAAATTTTTAAAACAGAAAATTAAGTTTGGATGTCAACATTAATAAAAATATAATAATAATGGACTGGAGTTCCTTATTATAAATACTGAATCTGATGAATAACCCATCAGATTCACATCTCCTAATGAAATTAATAAAATAATAATCATTAAAAATTAAGAAAGCTGCCGGTCCTGATGGCAGCTTTTTCTTGAAGAGTTTAAACAAGCAAATGTAATTTTAATTCCCAAACCAGGCAAAGACCCTATGCTAACAGAGAACTATCGTCCAATTTCACTCCTTCCTTGCCTAGGTAAAGTTTTAGAGAAAATTATACTCACCAGATTAAATTCATTTGTTCATGATAACAAAATTTTACCAGATTTTCAACATGGCTTTCGAGCGGGCCATTCGACCTATCACCAATTACTCCGCGTGGTTGAACATATCACGGACGGTTTCAATATTAACAAAAAAAACGGTGCTTCTTTCGCTCGATGTAAGCAAAGCTTTCGATAAAGTCTGGCATAATGGCCTACTTTATAAGATGTACATCCTAGGTTTTCCCATATTTTTTTTCTTTTACATGAATACCCCACAAGAGTCTCAACTGCTCCCAACCGTCTGGAGCCAGTGAGACTATGGCATCCCCAATTGGGAAATGTTGTGAGGCTGAAGATATAGGGGAGGGGAAGGAGAAGGGGAAGAGGAAGGTGGGGAAATGCCTGGCTATTCAGAACTGGTCACCAAACACGGCTAAAAGCCATTTCAAGCAACGTTTCAATTCTGAATGGTGGTATTTCACCAGGGCGATACTGAAAGTATCTTCCACTCTGGAACGTGCGTAAATGTACCATACATTATTTTTTAATTAATTAATTGTGAAACAGCACAAATTAATTAAATAAAATTTAGTTGCGCACGCCGGGATTTGAACCCGCGACCTTCCAATTCGTAGTCGAGAGCCTTACCCCTCGACCATGGAGGCCGTCAGATTAAAATCATTCAAATGGTTTACAGTTACCTCACGGATCGAACCTTAAAAGTCATAATAGATGAAATATTCTCATCATTACGTACTCTTTTAGCAGGAGTACCTCAAGGTGGGCAAATATCTCCCACTTTATACAATATATATTCAAGTGACATTCCAAAACCATTAGATTACAACACTAAAATAACACAATTTGCAGACGATAAAAATATAATGTCAAGTTCTACTGTCGAGGCCACTGCTACACGTCTAGTTGAAAACTGGTGTAAAACATAGCGAATTTCTATTAACCCCACAAAAAGCGTGGCTACCGTATTCTCATGAAGAATAGCAAAACACCCCCCTAACATAATACTGTTTGGAGAAAAGGTCCCATGGGAAAAATCAGTCAAATACCTAGGATTAATACTAGATTCTAAATTAACGTGGGAAAAACACAAAAACGAAAAAATAAAATCAGCTAATAAGGCAATAGCCGCTCTCTACCCCATGCTAGGCAAAAATGGTCGCTTATCAACGAACAATAAATTACTCATATACAAGACGACCATAAGGACGGGCTTTACTTACTCTGCTCCCATTTGGGGATACGCAACTCACCAACACATCCAAAAACTACAAACCCTGCAAAACAAAGCCATTCGATTAGCATTGAATGCGCCTTAGTGGATCAGGGTTAACACTCTACACAATGACACAAACAGTCCTCTGATAAAGGATCTCATAGTAACACATTCTGAAAAGTTTTATGCCGGTCTAGCCGGTCATGAAAACCCACCAATAAACACTCTCGCTAAATACAGCGAGAATAAAATATTTAATTACAAGAAACCTAAATCAATCCTCCGTAAGAAATAAAATCCTGTCCCTAAAATTGCAGTATAGTTATTAAGTTTCAATTCATCCACTCACCACCAACAATAAAAATTCAAAAGTAAAGACTCATTAGATAATCATTTTTAATTATGCTAGAGTCAGAATACTTTTAGTTTAGGAACTCTGTATATCAAATCAAAATCGAAATCGGGCGACCCAATACTAAAAAAGCCATGGCGTCGAAACGTTCGACCATCCGGTTGTCCTTTTCTAAAGTCAAGCCTACCAACTTTAGGAAAGGACGACCGGATGGTCGAACCTGCGTGTCAGAACACCCCACCCACTACACCCCGCTGGCTTCAGCACCCTGCAATGTTAGAACGAGATGCAGGACTCTCGAACGTATTACAGATTTGCGGATAAGGAGAGCGCACGCGTTCCTCTTAATTATGTCAGTTATTATGCGTTTTTTCTTACCTTCGCCGACTCTCCTAGCAAAGGTTTTTTCCGGCACATATTTGGTTAAAACACTTTTAGTGGATTCAATGTCAATCTCGGTAAATGTCTTGTCACATATAATATGCATTGTTTGTTCACCCATCATGTCATTTTTTGTTGAATGAAGGTGAGAATCTCGTTTATTATAATCCCGCACGGGCAAAATAAAAGGGTGTTTCTCAGTTACGCTTACGCATACAAATGCACCAATACACACAATCCTTAGTAGTTGTGTGCTGGATACCTCAACTCTCAGCGCACCTTCATTAACAAACAAACTTTGGAAAACATTGATCACTAAATCAGGGTCTCCTGCGCTTGTGTTTTTCAAATACACAAACACAACAAAACGTTAGGGCGTGTACATTTGTCTATGCGTACACAGTGTTTTTGCTTTCTGTGGTCGATGGAAAACATTTTGGTATAATGTTTCAAAAAAACATTTGCAGGATTCGCGAATATTTCATTCACACTTACTTTGTATCACTCCTACGATGGAAGAGGTTGTATTTGAAACAATACCTTTTTTACAAATGAAAAGAACTAATTAAGCGGAAGTGATACGTCTCACAAATAATTTTTGTCCAAATTCAGCCTTCCCACCACCCATCTCGATAAGACTTATAAAATTTCAGCTAAAATTTAATGTGTGCTCCCAGTCGATATGCCATAAACCTCTCCTATTTCACAACATTAACTCGCCAATCACTCAATACCATATATAATGCATTTTAATTTGTTTTTCTACAGTAGCTGACGTCGAAGGCCTGCCACTGTGAGGTTTATCTACTATTAAAGCTTTGCTCCCTCTAAAGTCAGCAATCCATTTTGCCACTATGGAATAGATGAGTGGGAAGTTACCATACAAAATGATAGTATTTAAAAAAAAAATGAGTAGCTTAAAATTAGTAACTCAATAACTGCATGTTGTTCCAGGTTTGCTCAAGAATTGGTCACATCTGCGATGGATGGCTTCATCCAATCCATCATTAAACAAACTGGTGTAGGTTCAAAACCGGGGTTCAGTCGATAATGTTCAAAAACAGTTGGACGAAAAAACGCAGCTTACCGAGCCTATGACATATCTCGAATGTCGGAAAACAGATCAGCATATCGTCGCTGCATATATAATATAGCTTATGTGCCGTTTCGTACATTCTGAGATGATCGAGTAAAACTGCTTTAAAAAATAATTGCAAAGACTAGATTTGCTAAAAAAATTAGATTTGTTAAGCTGGAAAGCTTGCCTAATAATTGTAAAAAATATTTTTAGCAAATCTACTCTGCAATTATTTTTTAAAGCAGTTTTTCTCGATCATCTCAGAATGTACGAAACGGCACATAAGCTATATTATAAATGCAGCGACGATATAACAAATTGGTAAAGGAAAGCAAAACGATCATAAATAGGTCAAAATTTGAGCATGACCTATATATAGATCAGCAAAAAGCTAGCTGTCTGCCTGCATAGCAGCAGAGCATTCTGATGGCTAGCGGCCTGCATAGGTCGCAGTTTCTGCAAATCCAGTCTGCCACCTCTTACCAAATCCAATAGTTCACTAGTAAAAAAGCCAACCTTTTAGGAAAAATGTTCGCGGGAAACTCGGCCCTCGATGATCAAGATGCCATTCCGCCATCGGTTCCTCACTGCGGTTTCTATATGAAAAAGCTGAAAATTCAGTATCGGGATGTACTCCACGTCTTACAGGGGCTTGATGTTAATAAAACTAGTGGGCCTGGTGGAATACCTGCCTTGGTATTGCAGGGGTGTGCTACAGAAATAGCTCTAATTTTGACAAAACTTTTCAAAATATCCTTAAAGTGTGCCCTCTGGTTGGAAAAAAGCGGGCATTCATCCTATACCTACGAAAGGTGACCGTTTCAACCCGGCCAACTACTGCCCCATAGCGATCACACCAATTCTGTCCAAGGTGATGGAACATGAGTTCAACAACAAACTGCTCATATACCTCGATAAGAATACAATTATTAACGACCGTCAATATGGATTCTGGCGGAATCGCTCGTTTTTTTTATTTTATTTTTTTATTTATTAATTAATTTTTTGAAACATACATTCACACAAATAAGGTACAATGATTATAAACGTTTTGTTGTTGTTTTTTTTTTTTTGTTAACATTAAATTATAAATACATCTGAACAACCTATGAGTAATGTATATGAAACAAAAAATCCCACAAAGGCAAGGCCAGTGCGTGGGTATACCTGGTATCAGTTAGTTGCAGTATATTGGTTTATTTGTATTAATACATGGGATGTTGAAGGTTAGTTAAATTAAAGATTTTAAGTTAGATAAGAAAACAAATCGAAAAACAAAGAAAGAAAAGTGGGGAAAATATACAGTTATAGCAGGAAAAGGTTGATATCTTTGGTTTTAATCCAGTTTTTTATTTCATTTTTGTATGTGTTTAAAGATAATATGTTTGGACACTTACATTCTGTAGATAGAAAATTAAAAATTTTAGGAGCAATAAAAAAAGCATGTCTCTGCGCAAGCCTAGTTTTACACAAAGGTACTTCAAGTACGTTATTTATCCTGTTACTAGAACGATTTTCATTTTTTGGGAATAGTTTTTTTCTTGAAAATACATATTTTAGGCACTGTAGACAATAAATTTTTCTTATATCTAACAGTTCAGCCATTCCATGATCTTTTCACGCATGTGACTCATATTTGGGAGCGGTGCCTGGAACATCACGGTGAGAGTCAAACGGTTACACTGGACATTTTCGAGGCCTTTGACCGGGTTTGGCACCGAGAACTTGTCAACAAATTGCTTTCTTATGGATTTCCCATATCCTTGTGTACGTGGATTGCCGACATTTTGAGGGCGAGATCAATTCGGACGATTTCATCTCTTTCTCGCATTCAATTTTCGCTGGCGTCCCACAAGGATCGATTCTGTCGCCGACTTATTTTTGTTGCACATCAATGACCTCTTGACATGGTGCACCAATTCATTGTTACGCGGATGACAGTATAGTAAATGATTTTTGTTTGACAAGCCCCCAAAGGGCATACAAACTCCAACAGCTCGGCAGAGAATGGACGGTATTTCATGAGGGTTCCTTCTTGGAGAAAGAATAACCTCATCGAATTTAATGTTTCAAATGTCTGATTACGTCTAAAGGGGATCGAAATGACAATCTAGTCGCCTTTAATGGAAGAAATCTTCCCAACAAGCCTTCCATTGATATGCTTGGTGTAACCCTAAGTGACCAGCTCAGGTATGGGGGCTCCATCGAATCCAGATTAAAGTTAACTTCTCAGAAGCTGGGCGTACTGTACAGAGCCCGTGGATACTTTAAAAATACACAACTGGTGACCCTGTACAAATCGAAAGTGCATCCCACTGTAGAATTTGGCAGCCACCTCTGGTCGGGAGCCCCAAAATATCTGAAAAAAACTCTTGGCTTATGCAGAAACAGGCGCTGTGTTAGATAGATTCAAAATCTTAACAAACGGATTGCAATCTATGGAGCACAGACGTCAGGTGGGAATGCTGTCCTTGTTCTACCGGTATTTCAATAGAAGATGCTCTGAGGAAGCGTCATTGATCCCTTCGGCACCGGTGCACAGTCGAAAAACATGCCAAACGCGCATTCAACATTTGTACACAGTTGACATTTGTCACATGAGAACAGGTCGCTTCTACGACACCCGTTGTGTTCAACAACCCGGGTGTGGAATGATTTGCCAGAATCTTTGTTCCCTCCCTCTTACAACATGAGTCTCTTCAAGACCCAGGTTCACTCCTTCCTATCTTCTAAAAGACCCTCCAAACTGCATCCCCAAAGATGACATAGACCTTGAGGGAAATTATTTCCCTCAAGGCCTCCTGTGTGGAGTAACGGGAAAAAAGTTTGAATTTAAGCATTACAGAAAATAAGCCAAACAGATCTCATCCAAACTTCCATCAAAATTTAACTAACATACGTTTAGCCCTCTAATTTTCTGGAATACTAAGGTTGGAATTAAATAAAACACATACTTTTAAATTTGAACGATACTATCTGTAAAGATATGTAAATGTGCCTTCTACGAACTTTTTAAATGTCCTATGTAAACAATCAAAAATTTTAATTTAAAATATATATATATATTCTTATTCCTTTCATTTCCGGTAAAATGGGCACTTATTCAAAACCACCTCAACCCAGACCAGGACACTGAATTAAGTCAGCCTTTTATTTAACATCTAAAAATGCTTTAATGAAGTAGTTATACAAGGTATAATGGCTTATAACATAATTATATAGGAGGATCTTATATAAAAATAAGAGGTCAGCTTGATTCAACTGGCTTAGGTTGAGGTTTTGGTTTAATGGCCTGGGTTTTTTAATGTACTTTGTATGTTGGCCGCCTCGCAAGATAATGTCTGTTCTGAGACGGGTAGGTTTAGTCTTTGGATCAAACATGATATACACACTATTCTAAAATATTTACATGACATGTATAGTATTTTTTAAAATATTTAAGTATAAATTATTTTTGTCTGCAGGTGAGCCCTATTTTTCCAATGTGAATCCGGGTCCTAGTAAGTATTGTACTTTGAAACTACGTGTTTAGATAATTCTTCCAAATCAAAGCCCATAGCTCTATCAGTAATAGAAAAAATCAATAAACCTACAACAAACTTACACTTTCATTGATAAATTTTTTCAACCTCTTCAAGCCGATAATAAAAAAAAATTATTTACTGTAAAACAATAGACAAAATCTTGATTGAAAGGGAGGAAGTCCATGTGTGCTATGGGTTTCCAACATAACGCCACCTGGCGCGCTGTTTATCCACCATCTTTTGGCTTAGAATATAATATAATGTCATTCTATTTTGAAATATGGAACTCCAGTGAAAAGTATTACAGCTAAAATAATTAAATTCTTATAAATCAGCAAACGCCGATTCTGAATATATATGTTTTATTAAACGGATGTCATTACACGTAGAATTTATAAATCGTTTTAAGTGAATTAAAAGTCATCTAATCAAAACAAATTGTTATGTTGATAATATTGCAATTGGAACGTCACGGGTCTCAGCCGTACATTATCTGGTTTTGGATTTTAAGCGTAGTGAGCAAGATCAAGAAAGGGATGCTTAAATGGTTTGGGCATGTAGAGCGAATGAACGAAGAGAGGAGTGTAAGGAGAATATATGACGCGAATGTGAATGGAAGAAGAAGCCGGGGACGTCCGAGGAAGACATGGCACGATCAAGTGAATCAAATACTTGAGTCGGGCCATGTCAGAAGAGAATGTATGAGACTATGTATGAAAGTGAATGAAGCAAGAAGTGTATGCCAAGATCGAGTTGTTTGGCGGTCCGTCCTCTCTGCCTACCCCTGCGGCGAAACGGCATGATGGTTAGTTAGTTAGGGTTTGTATGAAAATTTTTATTGGTCGATTTTGTTTTGTATTTTTTTAGTTTTGGCGAAATTTAAACTTAATTTGGGTTACATTTCTATAATTGAAGACCTGAGAATGATAACTAGATAAAGACCAAATACTGAATTTTACAGGAGAGACTAAAAACTGCTTAACCCTTCCTGGCCGGTGCCGTCAACTGATTTGACATACATCTAATTATTTAAATATCTCTGTAAATATACTAAACACACAGTTCATATTTTAGGTATACCTCAGCAATACATTTATGTATTGGATAAAATAATTAAAACATCTAAGTATTTATCGAACACAACAGAAAAAAAATGTTTTGTCGATAAATCAGGAAAAAAGGTTAAAATATACAGATGTCTACATACGTCGATAACTTGCCGAATGGTGTGGCAGTGAGCGAGAAGGGTACGGGATTTCGTTCACTGTACCACCATCAGTGGTCACTGTACCATCATCACCGGTCGTCAGTACTAGCCGGCAGTTTTCCTGTTGTAATGAATGTATCATGCGTTTTATACGTGGTCAATGTTTTTTCCTCTTTTTTAGCATGTACACAATTTTATATCATTTAAAAAGTGAATGTAACGTGGTTTTAAATGTGTAATTATCAAAATAATTAAATATTTGTAAATAGTTATATTTTTTATTAATTAAATCAAGTTTAGTCATTATCTTGTTTTCAATATTATTTTATATTTTTTTATTATATAAATGAAAATAAATAATTTTTTCTGGCTTATTTTATTTATTTTTTTTTTTATTGTAAGTAAAAATATTTATTTTATTCTCCTTTCTGTAAAAAGTGGTAGAGGAGGGTTTTGTTCATAATTAAAGCCTCAGATCATAGAATATAAATTATATTCCATAAACTGAGATCAAAGCAGATGCATTCAACTGATTTATCATTTTGAGCGAATACGGTTGTATTTTGAAAATCTCTGTAAAATTTATTCGCTTTGGAAAAATTAGAAATAAATTCTACCAGAAGGGAAACATTGATTTGGGGATCTTATTCGTCATCTTAGATTTTTAAAATTAATCGCACTTGGAACATGTGTCTGCTTTAGGAGTCCTAAATGATATGTTGAAATGTGTAAATAGTATTAACTAACTAATTAACCGGCATGCTGTTCCGCCGCAGGGGTAGGCAGAGAGGACGGACCGCCAAACAACTCAATCTTGGCATACATTTCTTGCTTTATTCACAGTCATACATCGTCTCATACATACTCTTCTGTTATTCTGACTTCTGAGATAACCTGACTCAACTATTTGATTCACTTGACCGTGCCATGTCTTCCTAGAACATCCCCGTCTTTTTCTTCTATTCATATTCACGTCATATATTCTCCTTACACTAACACGATCATACATAGTTTTATATACACATTTGCCTGAGAGATCTCATTTCTACAGCATTCAGTTTACTTTCATCCTTCCTCTGCCAGTTCCATTCCTCACTGCTATATATCAGGGTTGGTATCAGCACTCCATTGTGGACTGCTAGCTTCACTTCTATGGACAACTTTTTGTTAGCACCAACTGCATTCAGTCCTCCGTTAATGTAGTTTCCTGCATTCACCCTTCTTTCAATAACTCATAATAAATTCATCGACGTGCTGTAAGTATTCATCATTCATGGGGTGTTTTTTTAGAGGTTTGGTTTTTAAACAACTGTGAATTGGCCTCCACGAACGTGTGATCTCACACCATTAGATTACTTTCTTTGGGGGTATGTGAAGTCACTAGTCTATGCTGATAAACCAGAGACGTTGGACCATTTGGAAGTCAACATTCGTGTTATTGCCGATACACGGCCCCAGTTGCTCGATAAAGTTGTTGAAAATTGGACTTCACGATTGCGCTTCATTCGAGCTAGCCGTGGCACTCATATGCCCGAAATCATATTTAAACAATAATGGCATAAAATTATCTATTAAATAAAGCCAATATCGTAGACAATAAACATTATTTTAATGTGTTTTTTTTTTTTCATTTTGAATTTGTATACCTCTAAAAAAAAACATCTTTATATTGCACACTGTTTTTGTACTCTCTCTTTCAAACACCATGACTTTAGGCTTACTTACATTCATCATTGATATTCTTCATACATACTTTGTTCATCCTAAATACAAGGGACTGCAGATCTTCCATACTGTTAGCAATCAGCACCGCATCATCCGCATACAACAGGCAACATACTTTCAGATTACTCATTTTCAGATTCGAACCCACCTCTTTCAAATCTATTTTTTTTTTAAGTGACACCTCATACGCTCCTGTATGGACAAAGCATATACAGAGGAACATATCGCTACCCAGTTGGGCAGCATTGTGAGGCGGGTTAAGGAGGGAGGGCTGTAGGAAGGGATTTGTTAATGCGGGCCTTAAAGAGGCTTGAAATAAATGTAGGTGGAAAGACAGATAGGCAGTAGCTCGTTCCACATATGTACCAATTTACACAAAAACGAGTCAGTGAAATGACCCATTCTCATGAAGCCAACATCAACTGTGAATGGATGTTCCGCTCGAGTCCGTCGTTATTCACGCACATGCACCGGCATGGAGGGGATCAAGGCTGCTAGCTCCTTCGAAAAGGATCCATTGAAATATCTGCAGAACAGACTCAGAATTCCTACATTGCACCTGTGCATTACAAATGGCAGTCGGTCTGTTAACAACAGATTGTCAATCAAACAAACTGTCCTCCTTTGCACAGAATCAAGCAGGTTTATCAAGTATACGGGAGCTCCAGCCCAGAGGTGACTTCCAAATTCAACTGTTGGATGTACTTGTGATTTGTATAGGATTAGTAGTTGGTCTCTACTGAAGAATCTGCTAGCCCTATACAAAATAAGTTTCTTGAAAGCCAGATTTACTCGGGCTTCTATAGAGCCCCGATACTTGAGCTGGTCTGAATTACTTACCCCAAGCATCTCAATGGAGTCTTTATTGGGGAGGGTGTTCCCATCGAATTGCACCAGACAGTCATCGATCACCCTTTTTGCTGAGATCAGACACTCTTGGGTTTTTGAGATATTGAAGCTGACCAGGTTGGCCCTACCCCAGCCACGAACCTTCTCGAGGTGGTTTGAACTTTTATTCTCAAAGCTACCCGAGCCGTTCGGACATCAACAGTGGAAGAGGGCTTGTCGAAAAGAAAACTATCGGTGCTGTCATCGGCGTAGCAGTGTATCGGTGAACATTCAACGAGATCGTTTATGTGCAACAAAAACAGCATCGGTGACAGCATGGATCCTTGAGGTACGTCTGCATTAATTTGGTGCAGAGAGGAACAAGAACTGTCGACTGTGGTTTGAATAGTTATTCCTTTAAGGAAGTCCGCAATCCAAATTTGCATACAATTATCCATGAATAATTTAATTTTAATACTGAATAACCACGGTAACACTACGCATCCTTGCTTAACACCTTTTGTAATGTCAAACCACCCCGTAAAATCACTGTTTACCCTAACACATGCCACGCTTTCCTCGTACCGAGATGTGATTGCCTGTATAAGATTCGCATTCACTCCATACTTGGACAATACCCGTGGCTCTATCCTACCGACTTTCTCGTAGGAATGCTCAGAATTAATCATCTGCGGGTCAGAAGGGATGTACATATTGTTACACATTTCTTCAAACTGATTCGCGGATGGTTCGAAAACTCGGCTATCACGGAGAGCATTAATTTCTATGTTCCCGATGGTTGTCTCCGTCACCGACAGTATAGACTGTTTGATCTCCTGGCCTGCAGGACCAACTTGCCAATGGTCATGCCGGTGGGGAGGGCAATCTTGATGTTGTCGATGAAGCTGCGATTAAACATAAAACCTTGTTGCTACTTGTATAATACCAGTATGTGTTGTATGCAATTTACTGAGATTATGTATGTCTACCTTCATTCTTTTAATTTGTATTATTTTTTAGAAGTAATTATTTTGGATGTTAGTCTTATCCAACAATTTCTTTAAAAATGCCTTAAAATGTAAATTTTGTAAAATTTTTAAAAGGAATAAAAAATTGAATTGAATTGACAATACCTTCCATAACTTTTTTCTGTCAACTCGGTCGTGTGCTTTTTGTAGATCTATAAAGGCACAAAAAAGTTTCTGTTTTTTTCCCAGAAACTTCTCTATAAGCATATGAAAAGAGAAGATCCGATCCATGCACTCCCACTTCCGCTCATGAAAGCACCTGCACATCCCATATTTTATTGTTTCCTTTCGTACCCTTCCAATCAATATCCTACCATACAACTTTCTAACTGAACTTAACAAGCTAATAGCCCTGTGATTCCCACATTCCACATATGACCCTTTACCTTTGTATAGAGCTGTGATCACAGCTCCTCTCCAATCTAATGACATGCATAATCATGTGAGAATTGTACGGCTATCTCTTTTAAATTATTCAGCAACAATATTGTCGAAACCAACAAGCCTTACCATTCTTCACACATTTAATTGATTTTTTATTTCATCCATGTTGATTTTGGTAACTTTCGCACATTTGACTTCCATTTTTCTGGACACCTTTTTTGGTCTTCCTAGGAGCACGAGGGGCACTAACCTCTTCTTCCTCACTTTCTTAGATGTACACAGAGCCACTATCTTCCATATTTAACATCTCTTCACTTTCACTGGACAAATTGACGACACTTTGAAACTTACAGTTGACAAAAATATGAACTAATGTACAAATGAGAATGAAAACTAGATACAAGAGGTTTATATATCTTTCTAATTCTCAGTGAACATAGCTTTTAGCTGAAATTTATACCATAATTTCCATCTTGTGACAAAAGTAGAAATGCGTTATACATATCTCATTCTTATACTTATCGAATAAGAATATTTATGGGCAACCCAATTGTCAATATGGATATTATGATGATGTTAAATACTATTATTATTCTTTGATTGAAAATTTCTAAAAAGGTAGATCATTTTATTACTTATGTATAGCTATGGTTTACTATGAAAAGAATATAAAATTATGTACGGTAAACTCAGATTATAGATTTATGATCTGAGATGGTAAAGCTCATCCTTGTTTTGACATTCTAATGTCAAAACCGACCAGCCATAGATTTGTAGCATTTTGGTGTCTTTGAAAAATTGAAGATAATTTGGAGTAAGAAAAAAAATTATATATACTAGTATTTAAGTTAGAATGTCATTATCGATAATAAAAAAATGCCAGTCTACCTAAGATCCTCAAAGAAGCCAACATTTATTTGATAACAAAATTTTCCGCATTCTTTCTTTGATCATCGCATTCAAAAACACATTTTTTTGTGTATTCCATACCTACTTTATGTAGTTCCAATTCTTCCAAATCACCAGCACCTCATAAAAAAAACGAATTTGATACAAGGTGAGTTAATTAGGATTTTACTTGGAAATCTGGACAAATTTCTGCTGTAAATCAGTTCCCAAGCAATTAAATACCTAGTACCCCTTATCTTTAACTTCTCATGTGCCAAGCTTGAAGACGTTCCGCGCACCGTGCGGTTCCAGGCTGTATGTAATCTCGTAATAACTCACTTGTATTTTAGGCAGCTTTCATAAATGATATTACAGGGTTTTCGTGAAATTTTAACCCCTCAGCCCTGTCACAAGGTTCTGTATAATACGGCCACGCGCATACGGACCCTGTCATAATTCCGCTGACCCCCTAAACATGTGACATCATTTATGGAAGCCCGCCTTACAAAATGACGTTTTTGTAAATTGTTCCATCTTATCACATAATGTATCTATCTATCGAAATTTAATGTTTATAGTACATATAAGCTGTTTTCCTAGACTAGCTACATATATTTAGAGAATTTTTTTTTTCTCACTCACGTTATCAAAAAAGTTAAGCAAAGAAATATAAAAGTAGATATTTTTTTATTGCATTTTCGTGAGGTTGAGAACAAGTGCCTTTCTAAATAAAAAATAAAATCGTATGAGGTTTTCCTGTAAATCACTTGGCACACGAGAGGTTATTTATTTTTATTTTATTTTTTATTTAACATACAAAAATGCATTCTCTGGTCACTTTATTTTGATTTTTGTTCCATAGATTTTAATCTCAGTAATAATATGTAATTCAAAAGATACCTGTTGCACGATTCCTCTTTTTCAAGATTTAACCGAGTGGATCCTTCACACCGAAGTTATTTGTTCTAATATAGTCAAATAATTATTCATGAATTGTGGGGATGCAATTTTACAGCATAAAGAATTTTTATAGGCAATAACACATAATATGCACAGGGTTGTTTTTTAAACATGATTTATTTTTTGTTCTTTTGATATCTTATGTACATTCAGCATGCTTGTTAAAAATTATTCGGAGTCTGATATGAATAAATTAAAATTATTACTTAAAATGGAAAAAAAAAAATTTTATAATCATTTTTGATTTTCCTAGATTGAGAGATGAATGTGGGTTGTAGTATTTGCTGTAACAAGAGATTATACATATCTTTAAGATAATAGGAAATCAATTTAAAAGAGGGAAAAAAAAAGGAATAAATAATCAAAGTAATATTAATTTAATAATGTTTGATTCATTTTTCTTTCAAATTAATTATAACGGGAAATACCATACACATGTATAATATATAAAACAATATATTGAGACAATACAGACCGAGTTCAAGGTGATGACAAGAATAAGAGGATCATTTGGAAGGTTTAAATATCAACTATAAATTTACATCATAAAACAGATTGTTCATGGCTATGGATTAAAAAGTGTAAAACCTTCCTATAAAGGTAGTAACCAACGGTACTGTACTCGATGACACGATGGAGAGGAGAATTTACAATGTTAAATAAACAATGAGAAATAACAGAAGAGAAATGAATAATTTCATATGAAGATGATTGAACAGCGCAACCATCAGCGATCGGAGCTTCTTGTTGCATTGCATTGAGTACAATTCCTACTTTTTACATAATTTATATAATTGTAAATGTAATGTAAGGGATCTTACTATCTGTTCATATTTTGTATAACATCCAACAAAAAGATAATTTATAAAGTGCAAAATAAAATAAAAAGACACATTCTCTGATCAGACTTATATATTCTTAAAACACCGAAGCTGTAACAACGATGGATTGGCTTATATAGCAACTTCCGCACAACAGTTGCAGTCACTGCTCATCTGCTCTTCTGTTCTTCTTAAACCAAATTAATAAAATAACACACTACTATGATACAAAGCAAGGTCACTTCATAAAATAACTTATCAGTTTCTACTCATATGTAAAATTATACATATACACCACATCACATCACACGCTGGTGTCGATGTATATATGCACAATACATATTTTTATAGGGTAAGATATTACGATTACACGAGTCTATTCGCACACGAGAGCCGTTTCCGGATGGCGACTTTAATGAGAACTGATTCCACCAGCGGTGGGCAGTCAAGCGGGAAGCAGCCAAGAGAAAACTGGTAATGAGGAAAGGAGATAGGAATATTTGACTTGGACTTAAAAATAACTATGTACACCTCTCGAGGAACTAAACACTGCCGCTCATTGACGAGTCCGCGAAACTATCACAATTCACATAACTATCCCAGCACTCGGTTGTCTTCTAACAGTACAGTCACGGGTTCCAACATTACGAGCAAAACAAACTAGTCCAACCAACCAACCAACCAAAGTACATCAGTCCGTCGGCACACTGCGCAAATATCCAACAAATAGTCAACAATAGTTAACAGGAGACCCAGAGTGGAAGTGGGACTGGGTGGGTCCCATCAACAGGTGCGCGGCAGAAAGGGCGGGGGCGGCCGCCGCCGTCGGTTCTAGGAGCTGCTCGAGGCATTCATGCCCGAGCCAAACATGGCAGCGTTGAAGCTCTGCGGGTTGTGCTGGGTCGGCGCATGGTGCGAGGGCGGCGCGTGGTGCTGCGTGTGGTGCGGGCCGGCGCCCCCACCAGCCGCGCCCCCTACGCCCCCACGCCCGTGCTTGGGCACCGGCGGCTGCAGGTACTCGTGGCGGGCCAGACTGAATACATCGATTCGCTCCTCCTTGCGGTACGCTAGGCACGCACGAATGAAGCTCTGTAAATATTCAACAAACAAACATCGTTAGTTGTAAAACGTAGTAAAACATTCACATTCGGCTTAACGGTAATGTGTGGTAACTGGTAATGGAACATTCATACTTTATATCTTATACATTCCATAATCTCCACTCAGATTGTCACCCAACGCTAGTGATGTGCACCCGGGAATATTCCCTGACATACTTTATATATTATACATTCCATAATCTCCACTCAGGTTATGTCACCCAACGCTAGTGATGTTTGCACCCGGGAATATTCCCTGACGTACTTTATATATTATACATTCCATAATCTCCACCTAGGTTATGTCACCCAACGCTAGTGATGTGCACCCGGGAATATTCACTGACGTACTTTATATATTATACATTCCATAATCTCCACCTAGGTTATGTCACCCAACGCTAGTGATGTGCACCCGGGAATATTCACTGACGTACTTTATATATTATACATTCCATAATCTCCACCTAGGTTATGTCACCCAACGCTAGTGATGTGCACCCGGGAATATTCACTGACGTACTTTATATATTATACATTCCATAATCTCCACCTAGGTTATGTCACCCAACGCTAGTGATGTGCACCCGGGAATATTCACTGATATAACATACATTCCCCAAAATAAGAATTTTTATTTTTTATTAGTCCCTTTCCCGATTACTTGGAACCGGTTCCTTTGCTTTAACTGGAACCCGTAGGTAATATTTCTCTGAGGAACCGGTTCCTTTTGATCAAAAACGAAAACATATTTTTTTTAAATGTAAAAACAAGGCAAAATATTGCGAAATTTTTGAGGAACAGGTTTTCCTCTCAGAATTTCTCTAGCCACCCCAGGGTGAGAAAATATTTTTTCATAAATTCTCCATCAAACCCCCCCACCAACCAAGTGACAAGCTACTTCAGTATCAACCTATTCTATTCTAAATGAGGTTGTCTTCGATTTTTCGTTAATAATAGAAGCTAAGTTCACCTTATTAATGAAAGTGTTATTATATTACTTTGTGTGCTGGATTGAAAACGAATTGATTGGTTTAAAAACGTATTATAATACATTAAAAATAAATTGTATGGAAAATGTGTTAGATGAAAATTTCCCAAAAACAAATTCCAGGGATTTACCCATCACTACCCAATGCCCATTTTGAGATTAGGAATTCCAACGATTTCTGTAGTTTCAATGGAACCATATTATCAGAAAATATTATTCCAATTAATAATCAATAACATGGCATCTTTGAACCAAAGCTACCCTTTTGTATAAGGTGTTTTTGCAGGTACTAGTTGTTCATTGTTAGCCGTAATTCCACACACTCATAATTGAATTGTAACACTATTGCCACCAGCATAGTAGCAAATCTTTCAACATTCTTAAAGAGTTCACTTATGCAATAATTTAGACTTCTTCAGCAAGAAGCGTACAAAATCATGGCAAGCAGCCGAAAGTGCATAGACAAATTATGTAAATATAGTATCTTACCTTAGCCTCATTACTAACGGTGGGTTTATTAGCGAATTGTACTTCGGTGGCTTTGAGAATGGTATTTTCTTCCAGAATCGTAGCCTGGCTCTGATTGTGGCCAAAAGGCTTCTTGCCATAGAGACATTGGTAGAATATGACACCTACGCTCCAGACATCCACCTTGCTGCTGATCTTAGGGGGGTTCTTACCGACCACAAAACATTCAGGTGGGAGGTACCTGAAACCAAAACGAGATAAACAAATTACGCTTAATTAATACAAAAAGAGGTGTGGATGATCACAGTTGTGAATGAAAATATTACATATATAAGAAAGTGAATTAAACAAAGATATTAATTCATTTATTAATAATGACACCAAAAAGTGAATACCAATATTTTAAACAAATTATAAACAAAGTTATGTTTTTGTATCGAAAAAAAGTCTGATTAAATTAGTTACGTGGCTTTTCACTTTTTCTCTTTATGTTAAACTAAACAAGATCAAGAGTCCCAACTGCCCAGAGAACCAGTGGGGGTTACTGGATCCCAAATTTGGCGAAAGACAAGTGGTAAAGGAAGGGAGGAGCAGAGGGAGGGGGGGAAGAGAAAAATTGAGAAGTATCTGGCTTTTCAGATCTGATTTCTAAATTTTTAGTGACCAGATCTGAATAGCCGAGTGCTTCCCAACCTTCATCTTTCCATCTCCTTCCTATCCCCAATTGGGGACACTCATAGTCTGATTATTGGCAAGAAAGGTGTATTATTACCATTGCTGGCAGACTTTTTATACAAACTTAATTAACTCATTATCAATATTCCCATTTGTGGTGCCAATAGTAACTATTTTATGTACATACACAGTTTAAACATAAAATGGTATAGCGTGAATTTACCTCACCAACATGCAGGAAATTAAAAAAAAAACAACAACTTCATGTCGCGAAATAAATTAAATATTAATTTAGCTATACACAAAATATTGTTACCAGTAAGTGCCCGCTCCTTGGCTTGTCAGATCCATGCCGTGATCAGGATTGTAATTCTCTTCATCCATTACTTTACTAAGACCGAAGTCGGTTATTTTGATTTCCCCGCAGACATTTCCCTCGGTGAGGAGAATGTTGCCCGGCTTCAGGTCATAATGGATCACAGGAGGTTTAATTTCATTCAAATATTTCAAGGCCGAAACTACTTGCATCACAATGGAGCGCGCTTCTCTCTCGGGAATAGTTTTATGCTGAAATGGAAAAACAGTTTCATTAGAAAGGAGATTCTCCCATCAAAGTATGGGTATGGCCCTTGCACTGATTGATGAAACAATAAAACATACCTGTTTCAAATAGAAGTCGAGATCATGTCCGTCACAGTATTCTAGCACCGTACAAAAAGAATTGGCATCTATTTCAAATACATCATACAACTTCACTACCCGCGGATGATCCAGGGCTTTGTGAATATTATACTCCCTAAGTGCATGCCTGGAAGAAAAAGCAACATACATTTTAATAAACCAATACTCAATTCCACAAGATCTTAAACAACCAAAGTCAGAAAGCACAACTCAGTTTTATAGGTTACTTGGTGAGCTGCGTACATATCAAATAAAGAACAAATGATGCAGAGAAACAAACATACTTGATATAATTGGCTTTCTTGTCTTCCTTCCAATCTTTGTTTAGCTGATGAACCTTACAGGCGGTGTACCGTTGCTCCCGCAAGTCAAAAGCCTTGTGAACCTCACTAAATCCTCCCTTTCCCAGGAGCATTAGCAAAAGATACCTGGAAATTCAATAACAAACAAATTAATGAAAGATTCTATGTCGGAGTGCATAATCGGTGAGAAATCTTTTATTGGAATTAGAGAAGACTATAAAAATGAATAACTTGCCTATCAGATAAAACTGGGTGAGCGCTGAATCTACTTTGGTCCTCATTGTGGATGCGCTTCAGTTCTCGGATATGCAAATTTCTTTCTCTTTCTAGTTTTTCCATCTCTAGTTGTAGGTCGGCGTCCTCTTTCTTTAAAGCACTTTGTCGAAGCTACAAAAAGAGATTACACAAATTAAAAATCAGTCGGTAACAAACATAATGTGTCAATTGAAGTGTCAATTTGCCACGTGCGTGCTAATGACTATGGTAAAGTGATTTTCTATGTGTCAAGAGAAAAGTAAATATGTCACCTTGTTGGAAAACGGTTTGTTCTAACAAAACAAGTCTTTCGTGTAACATTTTTAATACATAAATACTTTTCATCTCTACTGCACACTACAACTATTTACCGACGTGTAACCTTGAAGGCTGTAGAGTGAAGTTATTTTTCTCAAAGAGTTGTGTAAGGCTTAGTAATATAAATAATGTGAAAATACTAAATACGTAAGCTTATGAATTAGGATTTATTTATAGTCCAGCTTGTTTCTTTTCTAGTCCGACCTTAAAACTGTTGGAACAAAATCAGCAGTGGAAGAATTGGTGGTAATAAAAAGAAGCAGGGCCTCACCTTGAGTATTTCATCAGCCTCGTAATACTCCTGCCAGGAGAAGGTGGGTAGCGGGTCTGGCTTGAGGAAGGTGGGTGGCTCGGTGCCATTGTGCAGCGTGGGCTGCTGCGTGGTGGCTCCGCCGACACCCACAGTCCCCGTGCCCACCCCCCCGGCGGCGCCCCCGCCCACCGTGGTGGCCCCCCCAGCCCCCGTGCTGTTGTTCCGCTTGCCCCGCCCCGTGCCACCCTCAGCATTGGATGGCCTCTTCTTTACTAATAACTTTTTCTGTCTATCAATTTCTTCCTTCTCTGCTGTGATCTCTTCTTGTCTCCTAGAAATACATATAACAAATTATTTAGCATTATATTCCTTTTAGAGGTAACCTTTAAAGTCACATGTTGTTTGACATTTTCATTAGCAAAACAATTAACACAGTACATAGTTGTGAACTGACGTTTTGCATTTGATGGTGGTAATAATAAATTGAGGAGAGTAATATTACAAACATTGTGATGAAACAGTTCATTTAGGGAAATCGAGGGTTTAAATAATTTTAGTAAGGTAAAAATACTGTAAGTGTTCTCTATAATATTTGACAGGGGGCGGTTCTAAAGTCTGCCTTCACATTAATATGGATATGTAAATAGATGTATCTAACAAAATGTTACCTGGTCAATTCTTGAAATGCATATCCATCTGTCCAATTTTCTTGAAAAGTTGCCCCAACTCGTTGCGTAACAAACTGTCCTAATCGTAATCTATTCTGCATACACCTCTGCCGAGCTTCTTTTTTTTCTATTGTACTTTTTTCATTTAATAACTTCTTTACAACATCGATGCATTTGTTGATGTGAGACTTGTGTTGTTCTATTACCTGAAAGATAAAACAACAAAAAACAAATCAAATAGTGATAAAATATATGTAGAAAATTATATAATTTAAACTATAGATTTTACAACAAAAGAACTTTTTGTGGGTGTTAAGTATTTTTTTTATCGTTAAGCTTATAAATTGTCTCATAGAAAAGAAATATTCCAAGTTTTTACGATTAAAATACTAAATTAAAACAAGTTCATGGGTAATTAAATAAATAAGGTTCTTGGTGCAACGAACGCCTGAGTCGGTAATATTCAATTGCTACATTTATTCACATCCCTCCAGCAAAGTAGGTCAATGTAGCCCTGATAGAAAATAGAATTAAGGGAGATGGACCATGGGCCATTATTAGTATGATTCCGCTCACACGAAAGTGTTGTCAATATCTTTCACCTATACTACTGTAGATTGCATCTATGCACAGCTGTGCCCCGCCTTTGATTCTACCTATCTAGTTTGATCGCAGCTCAGTGACAGTCGACACGCTGCTATGCCATATGTGTCAGACGTGTTGTCTCACCGCACAAATGGCGATATGACGTGATCGCAATGCTTGACGCGGCCGCAAACCTATTTGCCTGAACTATGTTTCTTTGTAAGGGGGTCGGGCCATACAAAAAATAAATCATGTGAGATGTTATAATGGCCTGACTCGCAGCTTCATTCTGTTCAAATGTATGCAAATCAAATTATGACCAAAATAAATACACGCTATACAAATCATCCAATTATTATTATTATGAGAGCGAGATAACGGAGCGAGAAAGACAGAGATGTTGGTACGCGTGGCCAGATGTTCGCTCGCAGTGCTAGGACACAGGTGGGTACAGGATCACACAACCAAACCTAGTACCTGAGCAACCCAAACGTCGCCTCAGTGAGGTATTAATACCAGCAACGCTTGGCTTGAAAACACCTCCGCTCTCTCTCCGCCTACCTCGCTCTTCGACTTCTGCCTCAACACATCTTTTCTGATTTCTGACCCTTACCCCACCTGGACCTCCCGGACTACCACGTCTTACTGGTCCAAACCAAGAATCGTCACACAGACAAGGCACCCCGAGCTTCACACATAACTCTACGCCATTTGGGTTTTTGTTCAAAATTATACTTGTGTAAATTACAAAATTGTACAAACGTCGGAAACAACAAACAATTGTGCAAATTCCAAATTGCACAAAAGTCAGAGTGTCTTTCCCCCTTGCAACGAGATTGACATGGGTTGTATTTTCTCTTCCCCACCTATCCGCAGATCGGGATCAGGTCCCCCTACAGTTCGCTTATGTGTCACATCTGTCTGACACACCATATATCACTGTTTTTAATGTGTATGGTAGCCACCTATGTAGGGAGACTGTCTTATTTCTAGAGTGGAATATTTAATGTTTGAGAGGATTTACTTTCTGCTGTGAAGAGACCTGATGCCTCAGCTCCTCGGATGCGCGGTTCAGCTCGTCTATCTTGTTGTTCCGCACCTCCAGGTCTGAGGAGGCTTGCGTCTCAAACTCCTGTATCCTCTGACATGTCAGCTCTGTCTGAGAGAACTTGTGTACCGTGGAGGTGGAGAGACCCCGAACCAGAGCCCCCCCAGAGCTGCCCAAAGAGCCGACACTCACCACACCCCCTCCCGCGTTGGAGGTGCCCTTGAAGAACTCGCTGCCACCGCCCGTGGGCATGAGGCTGGAGGGGGAAGGAGGATACTGGAAGAAGATGAACCAAGTTATACATAACATATTGTTCTGTAAATAAAAATTTGATGGAAGATTTGGAAAAAAACGCAATTTAAATAAGTAGCACATTTGAATAACTTTTAAGTCAGATATAGTGATGTTGGGCAGAATATAAATCCCCGAAAACAGAAATACAGTAGAATCCCACTAATTAGTCACTACATAAAACCAGGACCAGATTACTGGAATGTATGGAAAATGACAAAATAAAAAGCTGTCAGTAAACTGTGACGGGGGTATGGCAAGAGACCATAGATGTATAAATTTTGTAGACTGGGCATCTCAAAAGTCATTCTCGTGACACAGACATAGATGGTTGATACCTGAAATAGGCTCTCACTGCGGTTTCAGTTACTAGAAACCAATATGGAACCATTTCTTTTGGAACCGGTTTCCAATGACGAGAAGGTTGAACTGTATGAATATGTTCAAACATTCGATTTTCTAGGAGAAAGCATGGCTAGCAAATCTCTGAGTAAGGAACCGGTTCTTCTGAATATTTTTTTCTATGTTCTATGCTTTCTATGTTCTATGCTTCTATGGTCTATGATTTCAATTAATTTAATTTAATCATTTTAGTCATTTTAATCCAATGACTTTGTCAGTACAATCGCTCACGATCGACCCAGCACTATGGAACAGAGATGTTGAATTATTATTATTGTGTTGGAACATCATAATACCCATAATAGGGGGATGGCCAAAGTTTGGTACATAATTGAATTAATTGTGCTTTTAATGAAGGTATAATATATTTAAAATACATCAAGTTGTATCAGTAGCAAAACGTAACGTTTTCTATTGTTTACCAAAATAATCTCATACTGATGATTGCATTCTAACATTTAAACCAAGTATAAAAATTCTGGCACTGACTCGATAGTCCATAGTGTAGGATCACTGAAGTGTTGGAATAGTGAGATTCTACCTAGTATAGGTTATTTCTTTAAAACCTATTGCCCCGAAACATATTCTGTGCAGAACCTAATGAGACAGATGCTACAGTCTACAGTATATAGGTATGTAAATCATTAGTCTTACCATTGGGTAATTTCCTTGTTGCGGCGAGGGGCTCTTGGCACCCCCGTGCCGCACAGGGCTGCTGGAGGGGTGCTTGCTAAAATAGTCACGGATCTTTCCGCCATCAGCCGCGGCTCCAGCAGTGTTGACCCTTGGCTTGGCAGGGCCTCCGGGCGTTCCGCCCCCGCCCTCGTCCCCTTTCCGCTTGCGCTTCCTATCAGGGGGCAATCCCACCATAGTGGGTGCGCCGCCTGTGAGAGGCGCCCCCGGGCCCCCGCCTGCGCCCACGCTACCTGACCGCAGCACCCCTTTCTCAGGTGTCAGAGAATCCACTTCCTTGTCACTGTGGGAGGAACCTGGAATAATACAAACATCAAATTAAGTAACTAACTAATCATCACACTGTTTCACCGCTGGGGTAAAAATTGACCCGACAAACTGACTTTTTTTCATTTGCCCGTATGCAGAACTAACCTTGGGAAAAATTCCCTATATGCACAGTATAACAGCAATTTAATAATATCGACATCTTTAATAACACCTTCAGAAATATTGAACCAAGGTAATGTGTACTATCACAAATGAATGCACAAGTATTGTAATATGTATTGAGAGTATCTCTTATCGCCATCCTATCTTCCCCTTCCTACTCCTCTTCCTTAGTGTAACGTAAAATAAAACTCCTGTCAACTTTACTTTACCAACTTTAGCATAAGAAACTTTTTGGCTTAACCTGTTTTCCCCTTATATATTTATCTTTGTTGAAAGGGTCGTGTCTCTAACAAATAAATAAATAAAATAATAATTCTCTGTGAATTACGAATATGTCAAGACCAAAAGTTGATCCAATATATTTGGTGATATTATGATTATATTTTCCTCCATAGGATAATGGGCAATGTATTTGTATTGACCAGGAAGGGTTAACATATCGAGATGGTTTTTTTATTATTTTATATTGCGTTACAGGTTGTGCCAGTTGTATAGTTTTGTTGCCTTACTAAAATGGCTTACACCTGTCAGACGGAACATTAATAAATAAATCCCTGTATTAAATTATTAAATATTATCATGTTGTATGTATTAACTTTTCTAACTTATTGCGTGGTAAAATAGGGCAGGAAAATCTAGATGGCATGAAGTGTTGTGCAAGTGTAAATGAATTCCTTTACATTCTAAATGATTCAATACATTGCCATCCTCTGCTGTTATCAGTGAAAGTGATCACCCCAACTAAAATATATGTAATATTTCTATTATTTATATGTTTAATAATCCCCCCCCAGCTCTGTGTCATATCATTGTTTATATTAAGTGTTAAGTTAGCAGGTAATATACAAACATCCTTGGCGTTTAGATATTATAAAACAATAATTGAATTACGAAAGAAATAAACCCACCCATAAGACGCGATTAAATCGTAAATGTGACACAGATAATAGTATAATGGATATTATTTAGAGTCATAAAAAAATGGTGACAGTTGTTGTTTTGACACGCGCGCCATACTTCATCCTTCATCCCCACGAGTCTGTCAGTTCGTCAGTTGGTAGTAGTTGCGGCCGGACGCAGAAACAAGATGGCGCCACCGGCGCGGCTGCGGCCGGTAACAGGGCAGGGACCGCCAACCAACCAACTCGGTTATTATAAAATATTACAGTAAATGAATAATATATCTCACCGGTGCTCATGTTAGAGTCTTGACTATGAATCGGCTGAGCTGCGTTGACTGTCGCCTGGGGTGCCATCTGCAAGGCTCCAGCTGCCATCTAAAAATAATAAAATACATTACTATGTTTTTCAAAAATTAAATCATAAGTAGGGGTCTGCTAATTTTAGCAAGGGGAATAAAACAATGGAAAACGCGAACGTACCAAAGCCGACTGAAGTGCGAATGTTATCGGCAGTTTACGGCGCTTACTGCGGTGATTCACGAGGTTGCCACCGTAAAATTGTACCGATTTTAGCTGCGCCATGGGACTGTCAGGCTATCGCGGCGTTCGGGTAAGCCGGAGGAGATAAGCCGTAAATGATATTGTTATGAATTGAGCCATTGCGCCCGAACCTGCCCTGTCCTATTACGCAGCACGCCGGCGTATTTGCGAATTAAAACGAGGCTCATTGCCTGCGCGAACGCTCAGCTCCGTTCAAGGTCGCGGGTGGAAGACACTCGGTAGTCGGGGATACTTTTCGAGTCCGCAGTCCGCATGGAGAATGGCGAGTTAGGTTTCACCTCGGGATTAGAAGATGCGGGGTTCACACGAGAAGTGGCACCGGCCACCGGCCAGTATAGTGGTGGACGATCACTAAACGAGGAGGTCCGCGAGGAGTGTGGAAGGGTGAAGGGGGGCAAGGGGCACATTACGCGATAAATGAAATCGTCCAGTGGTAACTATTTGAGAGCGTCGCGGCATTGTTAGCAGAGGAAGGAGTTCCGCCGAGCTGTGAGCTGTGATTCTCTCTCGGACGGGGGTCAATGATCATGACTGTATTACAATGGAAACAGAATCGGCACATTCCGATGCTCTCTGCGTTGTGTTTTCTGTTCACTGTTGAACGACTTATAAGCTTCATTTCAAACAATAAAGATATACATATTTTATAAATCACTTATTTTTTACGTACAAATTAAATGTTCGTAATCAAAACACAATCATAACACTTATACAAAGTCAATATTATCGCGATCATTTTGCATAATCCCGGATAATAAACATTATTACTGTTATCATTACGTGAGCGATGAGCGAGAGCGATGCACAACGCACAACTGCACTTGCTGAAATACATCAATAGAAACATTCACTGGCAGCATTTTATTCGCTTTCATATAGGGAAGGAAAATTAACTAAAATAAAAATAAACAAAGCATTTACGTGGGCAGCTCCCATAGAACATAAGAACAACAATGCGAATCGACGTGATATTTATATTCAGTGGAAGACTCCGGCAGTCGCAAACATTGACCGAGGGAATCGGATCTAAAGTAGAATGGGTGAGTCGAGAGGCATAACGGCCTCAGGCTCAGTCTCAGTCTCACACGGGGTTCACAGCGGGTCAACAGCCCGAGAGGCTGTAGTACTTAGTACTTGGTACTTGTGTACTCGCCGTAGTCTACAGGTACCACAGGAGGCACAGCACAGCAAGGCACAGGTAGGTGGAGGTGGTAGGCACTGGTAAGAACCCTTTCTCCCCACACCCACCCGCTACTTGGAACGCTTTACAGAAGGTCACAGAAAGCAGATTCCCAAATTCCATGATAATTTCCCGCTTTTCTAGAGCAGTTTGAATACCCGATATGGGGTTAATCGAGGAAGATTTTATTTTTTAGTCACATTTATCCTACAATTTCCATTTAGGTTACTACTGCCTTCCGGGAAAAAATAACATAAATAATGAAATGTGGATATATGGTAACATAATATACGAAGGAAAAAGGGTTTAACTGTTTTTCACTGCCCCAAATAGGACGAAATTATATTAAAAATTAGAAATCACTGATCGTTAAAAAATCATTCCAAAGTTCCTAATTTTCCTGATTTTCTTGGTTTTCCCGGTCTGTGGCCTCTCAGTTATAGTTATTGACATTAAGTTGAACAAGGAAAGTTTCAAGTTCTCCGGTTCTCCCGTGTCAACATATAGAGTACATACCTATATTCGAGTAAGTTAATAAAAGTGAGATATGAAAATCAATGGATAACATTGTGCAATCGGGCCTGGGACGATATAAATAAATATTAATTGCCTTATGAAAGGCAAAGTTAATTTAAATAATCGCTGAAACTGATTTACATTTACGATTAGACAATCGGAATAAAATGTCACGCTTTTACTGTCTCAGGGGACAATTAAAAACACGATGGAACTAGTATAGTTTACAGATTAAAAGCATCCAAATTACTAGTTCATTAGATACGCAAAAACTCTCCAAGAAGCGAGCAAGATGTGTGCTAGAGAAATAAGCCAATCGAGTGGATGGTTCCCTTTGATCAAATGTAACGTAACAAAGTAATAAACAGTGCATACAAATTCCCACACGCTAGTGTTTGATTAGAGAGGTACTACCATACTACTGGCAAAGTAAAGCATTCGGTCTAGCAAAGAAAGGCAACACTGGCGCGGACAAGGCAGAGTTCCTCTTGGCGGCTTAGCAATCACGCTGAAAAATCGCGACAAGTGAAAATGGTGCGCGGGGAAACGGCGCATGTCACAATGTGGCGGCAGTTGGCTTCGCCACCGCCTGCGCCAGTGTGCTTGGGCCTGCACTCGATTCGACCATCTCCACCATCGCGAACAAGCACTCGTTCTAGGTTCTCTGCTCTGCATTCACTCACATAGCGAGCTAACTGCTCCACAAAATGGCGACCCGCCGAGATATGCCGATCGAATGGATTGACGGAATGTCCCGCCCAGCCGACAATATCCTGGCAAACGCCAGACCGAATGCATCCATCGCGTGCTCCGTGTTCGACATATTATAAACATTAACATTAAACAATGCAAGCTGCTAACGCCGCGCCGCTGAGCCGACTGAGAGCTCGGCCCGAACGATCACAAAATTCTATATTCAATAGTCTCGATCGAATCGCTAGCTGAATCAGATTGCGTGAAATTGAGATCATAAACTGGAAAATAGAATGATTAGGCAAACGATGGCAAATAGAAAGTCGATCTAGAGGCATGTGGCATATCAATTAGAATATCGCGGCGACCAAAGATTTACGAACTACCACGTTGATCGATTTACGTCCGAGGGAGAAGAAAATCAATACGGATTGGGCTTGGGCGTTGGAATGTCTAAGTATTCGGATTACCATAAATAGTAAATATACCGTTAGCAAGGTGTATCGTGCGCGACATACATATATATTATATTATAGTACAACTGGCGTGCCCGTACAACTTACTGATGGCGGTATGTTACGTGTTGGTCGAAATTAGCTACTCATACTAGATATAGATAGTTGGTTGGTTGGAGATCCGGCGCGTGGAAAAGAAGAGGCTGTCCGGGGAATGGAACGAAAGGGTACTCCATATTGATTATTCCCTGGTTGGCAGCCGACAGTGCCGACACCCCGCCCGCTGAGTGGCTAAAGCCTGCACCGCAATTTCCCATTCGCCTCGCAGAGACCCCGCTACTTCGCTGCTTCACGTGCCTCTGCCTTGTGCCTTGTACCTTGCTCACACCCGGTACTCAGTACGGTGTGAGTGTATAGCCACCGAGTACTCCCCGTTCCTTGTTCCCTGCGCTTCCTTATTTCAATCCGAGCGTCTGCCTTCCCTTTGTGGAAAACCAGACGAATGAAATGAAAAAACTATAAATTCACTATTAATACACAACCTAGGTACTTGGTTATTTTTTAAAAGACGATAGATATCTACGCAAATTTCAAAATATTATTAACACGTAATTTATTGTGCGATTCACAAGAAATGAAAGAATTATGTTTATTAACTTGCAAAAGGCAAAATCACTCTTCAACGTCGAAAAGAGAATGTATCCGAGGCTCTCTGACCCTTGACCTATGAACGTCGCAACGTTTCAAGTAAATACGCGAGAGCGGACAAAAACAACGATCTCAAACAATAAGAAGAATATAACCTAACAACAAAAGTAGTGGGATTTCAAGTAAAAGTTAGACATCGGCCAAATGACAAATTTACACACTAACCGGCGATACTATTATAACGAGACTGAGCAAGGAGAAGAGGTACTAGGTACTAGTGTAGTGTTATAGCGTAGAGATGTAGGTGGGTAACTCGCACTTCATTATGCGGCCAATCTGATTTACAAAACATTCAGCAAAACGGCGAATCGCGCCTGTCAACCAGTTTCCCTGGGCACGGAATGAACATACTTCGCGGTCGGATGCGTCCGCCGCCATTGTGGACTTTATTACATGTGGTGGAAGGCTGATAACTACTGGCTCCTTTCATCCACAATATCCAGCGCACATTGCTCTGCAGTCTCTGTAGTCTCTGCAGTCTCTCCAGCCCCGGCCAGGTATAAAATAATTGGCCTACCCTAAACATCGGCTGGAAGCATTCTCGATAACTAATGCGATCACGAAACGGGGAACTTACGACACGCTATTCATTATAAACAGGTCTGGACACAATGCATGTGCGGTGCGTTTTTGTATTAAACGAGACGGCTTCGGAAATTTGATTGCAAACCTTGGAATCTTTATTGAATTAAAAACAGAAGTCGGCGACAAAAAATAAGTAAGAAGGCTTTAACCCGTTTATATTTTATATTCGCAAAAAACATTTTGCCTTGACATAATTATAATATAAGAAAATAAATTTGTTTTGAACCACTTAAATTTAATATAATAATCGACCAGTTTTGGAAGTACCCTCCATTCGTCAGGAATATATTAAGACTAAAGTAAGATACAAAATAACAACAGACATACATGAAAATTTAGGAGCTAGAGTGGGAGCCGACCAAAGGAAAAGGGGATTTTCTGAAGGAACAAAGCGATTCACTGTTCCAATGTTGATTCAAGTTCCCCGATTTCGCACGTAATTCGAAGGTATTGCAAATTAAAAATTCAGGGACTACTTTTTTTACGTTAGTTAGTGGTTCAACCACCGGCTACAGTGTACCCACAGTGGGTGGCCATCACATTAGAACCACACAATTTATACAAATGTTATACTTTTTTTTAAAAGCGAAAGTTTTGAATTCACAAATGATGTTATCTTTTATTATATGGTGAGTGCGTTATATTCTAGGTAAAATCTACAAAAAAAATTGTTAGTCGGCAGTTCTGGAAAGCAAGATCTTATAGAAAGTTATCAGAATCTGAAACCATTGAGTCATACCTAGAGATGGCAGAAACCATAAGAAAGCCAATTGCAACCATGCCACGGCGCATTGAAGCCGCGATTGCCAATAAAGGCGGTTTCACCAAACATTAATATAATGTTTATATTCTTTTATAGTACCTACTAAATGTGTGAAATGTTTTTTTCTCATTTTTAACAATAACATTTGAATGAAAATATAAGATTTAAATTGAGTTGTCGTTATCAAATTAAGTTGGAAAAATACATAATAATAAATGTGATGCTCTCCCACTGTATATTCTAAATATACTCGTAGACTGGGAAATCAAATTAGAACGTTTTATTTCAAATCTTTCGAGTTTGAATTAATATTAGCAAGTGGTTAAGTAGATACCTTCCTCCTACCCATGAGTAATATTATTTTATAGTTTCCCTTTTGCAGGCCATTTAAAAAATAGTAATGATTAATAATCGAAAATAAACAACATAATTTCCTTCGTGCGTTCGTCCGTCCGTACTTATAAAATACGTGTACATAAGGTATATTGTATATAGGTATACTTTTTTTTCTCACAGATACATTGCTTGCATTAAGCATGGTTCACACACTTTTACAGATTTGCATTATTTTTATTTTATTTATTTAAGTTTTTAATCCAGCAGTACTGGGTGGGTAGTGCAAACCCAGTCAGCCATATCACATGAAATATATACAATATAAATAAAGAAATGAATACAATAAAATAATAATAATGAAAGAGGTTAAATAATAATATAAAAAACATGAGAAGAAAATGTGAAAATAAAAAATAGAAATACAAAAAAAATAAAATAATTATCACTAATAGATAATTACATCAAAATAAAAGAAATAAAATGAAAAAGATAATAGTAACACATAATAGATCGTCTTCAGGGTGGCAGACGCATCATCTTCATATCAAATACTCGTATAGTATTGAAATCAGGATTAAAATTATTTTAATTATGTAAAAAAAAACTGGTATTTAAGTTAGAACATCATTATTAATTTAAAAAAATTGACTGGAGTTCCTTATAAAAATAAAAGTTAATAAAATATCTTCCGTTGGGTGCAACGGGCAAAGCGCTAGCCTACGTGAACTTTTCACGAATTCCATAATATTATGTTTTAGTTTATAATAACTTCAAGGATTAGGTTAGGTTAGGTTGGGTTGGGTTAGGTTAGTTTGGGTTGAGTTGGGTTGGGTTGGGTTAGGTTAGTTTAGGTAAGATGAGGTTAGGTAAGGTTAGGTTAGACTAGGCTAAGTTAGGTTCGGTCGGATTAACTGAAATGTACCTAACTTAAATTAATAAAATGTTAAAAGGTTTCAAATTATTAATACTAAAGAAAAATAAATTCAAGTGTCAATTTGCAAGCATAAAATTATAAATGAAAAATTGGGAATAAAAATATAATTTAATCACATCCGTTGGGTGCAACGGGCAAAACGCTAGTGTTAAGAAAATTTAACGAATTTAACAAAGGGTTGGAAATAATTTTGAACCAGTTGAGTTTAATTTAAGTATTAGCAAATGACAAGCAAGCGTGGAGCGTCAATACTGGTTTGGCATTATTAGATCATCAGTTTTTTGGGAACATTGACAACATTTCTGCATGATTTGTAATTATTGATTATACCAGCTAATACTAATAATTAGCTTATACCTTGTACCTAATTAGGAGAGAGATGATAGTAAACTACCAGAAGCCTAAATTATTAAAAATGCAATTATGATACCTTGACGCAGTCAAACATAACTAATACATAAATCGTTAGTAATAATATTCACGAAGGTCGTAAAGATGTGCGGATTCTCGTTTATTAAAATGGCAATAAAACTAGGCACACACTCACAACTCAATGCAAACATAAACACATTAAAAATGTAATATTTTAGTTTAATTATTTAGTTTAGATTTGAACCGTGATAATGTTTAATAAACGCTTACCGCTGAAGCTGAGCTGAGCTCCGTTAAAAGATATACGAGGCCTGCAGCAGAAACAGAATCAACGACGGATCTCCATCGGCGGAAGGAGCACATACTCGTACCTATTATCTCAATTGAAACATTCAATTTTTTATCTGTGGTGTGGGCACATATGATAAAATTGGTAACAGAAGTGTGGCAACGTCGCAATTCGCAATCACCTCCGCGCCCGTCATTCCGCTATCGGCTGCATCTACTAATAATATAAAGTCCGATCAATAATAATGATGCCGAACATTTACACATTACCGAATGGATGACGGCCAATATAGGCATCTACAGCGTGCATTGCTATCGCATACGAACATTGTTGGAACTCGAAACCAGCTAAAAATATAATACATGCATAAGAGAGATAATGATTATTCATGCATAGTATTTTAAAGTTTTTTTAAAGAATTTTATCACTGTTTTGAGATAGCCTAATTCATTATTATTGTGAAACGTTTACCTTATTTGGAGATTACGCGTTAATTATAATGTACGAGGCAGAAATTCCAGCAATTATTTTTCATACTCTTTTTTTCATTATACCTACTGTTTTAAAACTGATCGCTATAACCAAAATCACCTAGATCACAAGGCCGAGACCACGAGAGATTTAAAAGTTTTAGTTAATTTAAAAAATAAAACTTTTGGAGATTCTCATACATGCAAAGGACGATTATATTCAGTGTGCTGGTCTTGTGATCTAGGTAGTTTTGCTACAACACGGTTGTTATGTGTCTACGCGCCTAGTCTGGTGGTTGGAAATCACAAAAAAAATATTTTACTAAAAAAAGGAAAATATAAAAAAAGAAGAATTCGTAATAAATATTAGAAAACTATGAATGAAAAAATGAAAAAATTCAAACACACTATAACAATGTAGGAATTTGATTATGGAATGTCAAAATAACGCAAAATGACAAATTCTTCACTGAGATGGGTTGAGTTTTATGACGTCGTAAACAAACCCCAAAGTTATAAAATTATAATAAATAGTGAGCGATGATAGTTTATGATCCCAGACCGGGACAGAGGGAGAGGAGTGCATCCGAAAGATGCCCCTCGACGACAGTGAAGTTGTTTTATTGAGGTGTAGCTGTGTGAGCTGTGTGAGGGTCAATTGTAATTTATTTAATGATTTATCAAACGATGTCGCAAAAAGTACTGAAATTACAAAGAAGGCAAGTTTTATGCTACTTTTATTCCAAATAGGTGCCCCAAAAATAACACTTTGTGAACTTATGATAATATCACTACAGTCATATCCATGTTGTACATACAGTTAGTTGCATACCCGATTTACATAGCGAAGCTAGCTGTTAGTACCTACCTAAAGTAATTAACAGAAAAATTTGAAACTTTTCATAATCCGCGACATTATAAATAACAACTATAAATATTTGTTTGTTTTTGTTTATTTTTTTGTTTTTTTTTACGATTTTCAGAATAAGCAAACACACACAATTATTTACATTCACAAATATTTATGTATTAACCGTTAGAATGCTACGCGGCGCAAAAACGCTGCGATCGTTTGTATCGAAAATTGCGACGCAGCGCAAAAACGCTGCGAGTTTCAGTGTGTTTTTGGTGATCCATGGGAGTGGACGTACTCTAACCTCGCGCGTAATTTGTGACGAGAGTGCATTCTTATAAATTTAAAAATAACTTTTCACTGTTTTTTATATTATTTAAAAAAAAACGTGTCATGTGCTATTATTTCGGACGTTGATTCGATTCCTAGTGATTCTACAGAGGGTAAAACAACAGGTACAAATAGTGATTGATGATAGCAGTATTATAACGCATCGAAGAAAAAGATTGAGGATTGAAAGTGAGTCTTCTATCTCCTCTTCATCTTCAGAAACAGAAGAAACACCAACTTTTGCCAAAATTTCTCCGACAAAAGTGTTTTCTAAAGCAAAAAATGATTTTTTCGAGACTCCTGGACCTAGACGGGCGGCTCCTCCCGATGGCACACCCATAACCTATTTCAACTTATTCTTTACCATATCACTGCTCGAAACCATCGTAAGGGAAACAAATCGATATGCTGCCCAGTTTTTGGCCTCGCACGCTGTATCGGATAATTCACGAGCAAAAGTGGACGCCGACAACAATACATGGTACGAAATGAAAGCCTTTATTGCCGTCTTACTCGAAATGGGGATAACGAAAAGGCCAACAATTAATAGTTATAGGATAAAAACATTCCCGACACATAACATGATTTAGGACAATGTTTTCAAGGGATAGGTTCCTACTGATTTTGTAGTTTTTTCACTTGATTGATAATAGATTATTATTGGAACCAGGCCATCCGGATGACCCATGTGGCAAATAGTATTCAGCATATTTGGAAGAATTGTGCTCAACTCTTATATTTTGTATGTTTCCAACACTACCGAAAAAAATGACCCGGTTCCAATTCACATCGAAAATGATTGAGGATATCGAAAATGAGTGGATGAATCATAAAAATTGCATGTCAACAAAACCATCTTCATCAAACAAAAAAATTGCGCAGGAAAAATTACCGGGACGTAACTGTTGCTACACACCAGTGCGCGGTGTGTAGCAACAGAGGGAGTAGGATAAAGCGATCCCGTCTTACTTGCGTTCATTATAGGAAAGGCCTACACGCTATTTGTGCGGCAAAACATAATTGTTGAGCTATTTTTTTATATGTTTTATTTAAAAAAATAAATAAAATACAATAATATTGATATTTTGTGTTTATTTTTTCATATTCGTATCAATAAACATTTTTTCTTTATAATGCAAAAAGAATTATGAAAATTAATTGATATTTGTCTAAATTAGAGTGTTTTATTTGACACCATTATTTTTCCTCTAAATTAATCAATATGTGTATAGCAATTTTCATAATTTTTTGCAAAAATTGCTTAGCACTAAAACGGTTAAATAACAAGTCACATTGTTTTTAATCCACTTTTATTTTTTATTTGTCGACTAAAAGTGGATTAAAAACAAAGTGACTTGTTATTGGCAAAAGGATAGTTGGTATTTATTTGAAATATTAATGTTTTTTTTTGTTCGAATTTAGGAACAGATTTTTAAAATGACCCAAAAAAAAAAAAAAAATTCTACCACGGTTTAACTGAATTTTTCGATAATAATTATTTACATTTACAAATATTTATGTATTAAATAACAAGTCACTTTCTTTTTAATCCACTTTTAGTAGACAAATAAAAAATAAAAGTGGATTAAAAACAAAGTGACTTGTTATTTAATACATAAATATTTGTGAATGTAAATAATTATTATCGAAAAATTCAGTTAAACCGGGGTAGAATTTTTTGTTTGTTTTTTGGGTGATTTTAAAAATCGGTTCCTAAATTCTAACAAAAAAAACATTAAATATTTCAAATAAATACCAACTATTCTTTTGCCAATAACAAGTCACTTTGTTTTTAATCCACTTTTAGTCGACAAATGTATTATATTATATATAGGTTTAATATATTTTTGTACATGCCAGGTAGCTTGTTTCTTCATCTGTTTCTACATAATAAGATAAATCATATATCAGCTATACAAATCACCTAATTATTAGCAGAGTTAATTAAGGGGGAGTGGAACGTCGGAGAGGGATTATTAATTAATTCGAAAGAACGATAATATTATTGAGCAATACGATAAACGTAATGTTTTTAAAGAGAAATAAATACATAATAAGCTTAGCATTTATCAAAATCAAATCAGAAATATTACTTTTTCTGACCGTACTACGAATGTTTTACAAAATACTTTAAAAGGTAGAATATCATAAAAAAAAATTTTTGAAGGTTTTTCTTTAAAATGTCGAGAAGAATTTTCAAAAAATAAAGAGAGCGGACCACTCGCGACATCAAATCAGTTATAGTGACGTTCATATTATGTCATATCCGTAAAGAGCGCTCATTTTAACAAAGATAACTTGAAGACAAGTATGAAATAAAGTCCCAAATGAGGATGCGCCAAGTCGCTATAATCGTGATCGTTATAATAAGTTCGACCGTAGATAAATAATATTGAATGCGGTGCACTATAAACCGGTTTGAACAACTGGCTGACTGGCCGAGTGCTGCGCTCCGCTCCGCCTTATCAGTTGGCATAAACATACACACATTTTAACAATGATAACAACCAGCTGTCGCAAGATTGTATCGTCATTGTTAAATTATCGCGTGCATTCATTATGTTACTAAATTTAAATATGTCCGTGATAATGTGACATTGTAATAAGGATAAATAATAATAAAATAAGTAAGAAAAGTGAAAGTGTTTAAATTATAGATTCATGGTGTTAATTTAATAGAGAATGATTTAATACAATCGATTTATAGGAAACATTAAATAAATACTATAATATATCCCTATTGCGTTAAAAATCCAAATGTGCTCTTCCCATCTGAGAAATTTATCAATGATAATTCCTAAATATTTTAACTATCCACGCATTCTCGCAAGTACAGGTATGTGTTTCATTGCAAAGCTGATTAGTAGTGTTTAGCATTTTTTTGGGTTGTCCCCCGCTTGCGTTGCACGGAAACACACGAATTTTGGTTTATCCGTATTGAGACTAAGGAGGTTATTGTCTATAACCTTGTTTATACCAATTTCTGCTGTACTACTAACTTCGTTCCAGATTTTGCCTTCATAAATCAAGACTGTATCATTGGCAGAGGTGATGATGTGATCGGCAAGGTTATTGTTAAATAGGTCATTAATGTAAATATTAAACAAAATAGGCCATAAAGTACTTCCTTGTGGTACACCAAATACAATATTGACTGGATCGCTTAGAGTATCATTGATGCCGAACGCCGAAAAATGCTGGCCCATCTACTTATTTTATTTATATGTTTATTTAAACCACCAGAAGGGTTGGCTTTTACATTTGTATGTATTGTCTTTTTAAAATCACAAATAAAAAATAAACATGCATAAAAGTTAATTACACAGGAATATAAAAGAACACAAAATACAAATAATACATTATCCGCAAAATCAATGTTAATGTAAATAACGAATAAATAAAAATTAACATAGTTGTAATTAATAATAATTTATTATAAACTAGGTAGAAATAGTTTGTTAATATTTTTTTTTACATTTGCCAAGCTCAGATTTTTGTCAAATACATCCATATCATTCAAGTATTTGTTACTAAGCCTGTGTAAGGGTTGTATTGGGGAATGCAAGCTATAGTTGGAACGGGATATACATAATATATAATGTGTATGTAAAATGTTAATGTTTGTCTAGTAGTTCGTTTAGGTACGTGAAGGCTGATTAAATGCAGGAGTTCAAAATAATCGAATTTACAGTTTAATAATTTTGTTGCTGGATTAAGTTTAATTCAGGATTATTCAAACCTCACATGGTTGATAAATATAGTAGTGAATTTTAGAACCAAGAAGAAAAACAATTGGTTACATTGGAACGGATCGTACTCTAAAATCAAAATTCTCTACAATAACTGGAGGTATTTTAATTTTTTGTCCAAGACCAGCTCTCTCCACGAGTGCCCTTGCACTGAAAATCTTGTTACAGATTTCGACTTCATATTTGTGTGAGCTCGGTTTCGCGTATTTATTATATTTTCATATATTTATTTTCGTTAATGTTTTATAACTGATAAGTAATGTGTTCAATTTTATAATAAAAGTTTTGACTTTTTATTTGTGTTTAGACTCTTTGATTTCGGTGCTCCGCATTTTTTTCTTATTTAAAACAGACCCCGGACTTCAAAAAGGTTAAGAACCACTGGCTTAGGAAGTAATATTTGTACAGCGCCCTTGAGGCGATATTTCACAAAAACTGCACTATACAAATTATTATAAGACGACTTATGTGCGTCTAAGCATCATTACAAATTTCCCAATCGAATCTATTTCTTATTTATTCCAGTGTATTCGTTCAGGAAGTGAAAACGCGAGGAAATACAGAGGGGGATATGGAAAAAATCTATGTAATGGGGTTAGTTTAACATAGCGGTGCTGGAGTGGTATTTTTAGCGCCGAATCGCAGTGATCCAGAAAAACTAAACCTGTGTGCCCTTTCACAACCACCGCATCGCGCCACCTTTGTTTGTATATCTAAAGTTTATTATTTCCAAAGTATTACTATACCAATCAAGAGAACTGTCTCTTGAGTTTGGTGTAGGAGTTTAACATTTAACATAATGACAGTAAGAATACATAGTTGAAACATTATAAACAGGGCTATATAAATAAATAAATAATGAATAACCAAACACAACATTGTTTACAATAAAAAAACATTAATTTCTTGTAGACCACTTTTATTTTATTAAGACTCTACCGGTTTCGGAAGCACCCTTCCTTCATCAGGAGAATATTAAAACTCTTACAGTTTTAATATTCTCCTGATGAAGGAAGGGTGCTTCCGAAACCGGTAGAGTTTTGATAAAAAAAAGTGGTCTACAACAAATTTATGTGTTTTTTATTGTAAATTATGGCGAGCCACAAAGTTAATGCTTTTTACAAATATACAACAATGTTTCTTTATGGTGAGGAACAAACAACTATATTATGTTTTTGTTACACTATATGAATCATGTTTTATTTATATACTTACTGTAAAAAAAATAATCATATTAAATAAAAAATTAAAATATTTTAAGTACTAGAAATTATGTAAATATGGTTTATAATGGATATTAATTAGTTTTTTTACTTTATTGGGAGGACTATTGAAAACTTTCACTCATTTCTAAAACTAAATCCTTAAAAAACTGTAACATATTTATAATAATAATAAAATACACAAGAATAAATTTCTTTGAACCACTATTTTTAATAAACAAATATCTACATGTTTCAGAAGCAAAGCTCCCCTCATCCGGATAAACAATATACTAAAAGTAATGACAAGTATAGACAAATAATAAGCAAATAGACAAATTACAAACTCAAACAACAAATGAACAATAAGTGATGAAAGTAGGTAAGTAATTAATTAAAATCGTAAAAATAATTTTAATAATAAAAGTGTTAACAGGGTGAACAAACGTCACCGAAATGTCAAATGTCATTAATATAGTTTACAATCTATTTTACGCAATTCAAATACTTAATGACAAAGAAATTTACGTTTTGTATCTTTTAAATAAAGCTGAAGAGAACCCAATTTAATTTATTCTAATTACAAACTACGTTTTTTACTTTTTCACTCATCGAGAAACGTCAAATGTACGAAACGAACAATGTGCTTTGCGGCATTATCAAAAGTCAAGCTAAACATATTTTTTACACACACGTTTGTGAAGTATAAAATGTTGGTTTATATATTAGTTTTTAAAACAAAGATATGTATTCATAATAAATAAAATATTAACTCATCTATGTTAATTTTACATTAAAAGTTTTTACTTCGATGTCAACGTTATTGTCTTAAAAGTGGGCGGCTACTATTTTATCGTGTATGAACGCGGGCGAACACTATGTTATAGTGGGCCAGCACCTCCATAGATAATTTAGGATTAAAAATGGTTGGAAACAAGCAAACAGAGTGAATACTTAACATAACACTTGGCTGGCAACGGTGACTCAAATAGAGCATTCGAAAAGTTGAGAAGAACGGCTGTTCTATTATTTTAGTATTAAACGAGTATTCCTATTGTATTTCATTTTATTCTTTCTCATTGTATTTATAATTGCAGTTGTTGACTTTAGCTACAGTTGATATTCATATATGTACCTACTTTATAATAACATCTAGATTTATTATTATTTTTCTTATATAAAACAGATATTCTCCAATGTACACTTTATATTTATGGTTTATTGTACCATCTTTATGTAAAAGCCTTTTTAGGTGTATAAATAAATAAATATGTTGATCTACAATTACTCCAAGATACTTTATTTCAGTCGCATGGTGTAAATGGTGCAAGAGCTATTTATTACAGAAAGTTTTGTTAAATTTTTTTAAGTGATTTCGTTTTATTGACAGTACATAGATTTTAAGAAAGTATTAATAACTTAATCCATGAACTAGTAAAAAAGGGAAAATAATGTACATATTATTATATTATACGAAGTCCTTCACGTTCGTCGGTTTAATTAATATGCTACAATTTTAGTAGTTATATTGGATCTATTGTACGGTTAAATAACTAGAATAGAAAGCAATCACAATCAGTTCTGACAAAAATAATAATGTGAATCCTTGACATAATATTTGACGTGCGTAGGTAGGTGTGTTTAAAAAAGATATTACCAACCAGCATCGTGGATTCCAAATATAAATCATCTCGCATATTTCGAGCAACTAACAAAAATCGAGCGCTGAAAATGTGCCGCGCAGGGGCGAAAGTTTGAGCGTCGGGAAAAGGGAGAGATTTTCCGAAGAAGTTAAAGCAAGCGACGCGCGAAGGCGGATCGCTTAAAAATCAATGGGGCCTTCGGGCGGGCGGCACTGGGTCAGCCGGGCTGGCGGGCGGCGAGGGAACGAGGGGGTGAGGGGCGCAGGCGGCAGGGAGGGCGGCCCCGAGCGGACCTTGCAATGCCACACACTCACGAGGGGCCATCGCACCGCCGCCACACCGCCGCCCCCCGCCTGCTCAGCTGGTGCGCTGTTGCCGCGCTACTCCCTCCGTCTCGTCGCGCCTTCCCGCCGTCCCGCTCACCCGCACTACATTCTCCGCCTCCACCATTAGAGTGCGAGATTCTGCCCGAGGTGGACGCGTACGCCGAGCCGCTCCGTCCGTGTTGACGGCTCTGCGTATTCAGTTACGACACCCGTGCGGAAAATGCGACGTACGAGAATCGCTACAAATTGAGCGGTGATATTATGAATGCTTAGTGGCAGTTATCCGCAGCGATGATTGGTCAATAGTGTCATTCGGCTGGATTATGCGCCGCGAAGAGAAGAGACGGAGGGCGGTGAGCGGTGTAGTGAACAGGTACTGACTGACTACTGAGTACTGGAGGCGGGAAGATCGCCGAGTCCTCGGGCCCGTGTTACGATGAGTTTCCGTGTCGGTTTAGTTGTTCGGCTCAGTTCCGATTACTAGAAAGTTTTGTTCGGGTAAACCGAGGTGCTTGCTCACTGCACGGATGATAGTGTGCCGAGTATTGATCCGTCGGTATGAAAATTACCCGGCGGAATGAAAGGATTGTACGCTACAATGATGCTGCTCAAAATGGTCACCGATATTATATTAGTGTGCGGCATCTGAAAAGTATTATTATGATGTAATTACCTCGTTATGTTCCTTTGCCTCTAAAGAAATGAGTCCGTCGCCAATCGAAGTGTTTCGTTATTGTAATAATACGACTGTGTTGTTTTGTTATTGGTCAACAATCAATTAAAAGTTACACTACGTTCGCTTCCATTATAGTACGTTAAAACCAAATAGTGTTTACCGATACGGTAACGATGTACACGAACTGTAAACAACGTAGTGACGTTCCTCACGGTTGTTCGGGTGGAGGAGCTCGCACCTCCAGTTCCAGGTCTCGCGCGGCAGGAGCGACAGGACAAGGAGCCCCGCGGGGTGCCGGTAGCCCCTGGGGCCGGGGAACACATGGTGCACACACAACACTCCACACTATGGTGACAGTGCTAACCGCTGCAGCGCCAGCGCCTACTTACTGACTCGACCGCCGCCTTCTTAGCCCCGTTTCCGTTCGCGCTCCATAACTACAGCCAACAAACAATGTACATTCAATAACCATTATTACGTACCTAAATACCATCGCGAAAAACGGCAACAAACGCGAGTGGCGCGCGAACTGCTGTGTTAGTCATAATAACTCGCGGATTCGCTTACTTATAGGTTTGCCGCTCGTGCAATTGTGCCGGAAAACGTCGCTAAGTACTCTCGCGATAGACAATATTTGGTGACCGACAAGATTGAAAGTTTTCTGTTTGCAGTAGACGGTGTATGGTGTATCGAGTCGTGCACTGGGCAGGCAGAGGCAGGCCTGACAGGCGACGACAGGGCCGCGGGTCTCTGATCCGAGATTTGGCATCGCCGCGACTCGCGGTTGTGAACCCCGACAGTAATACCGTTCATTGCCGGCGGTGTAATATCATTCCGCGAACAAAACGAGCGATCATTTTGTTTTACCTTTGTGTGGTCTTTTCAGTTTGTTTTACGAGGGCATTAATATGTGTACGGGTGCCAGATTGTGCCGAACATTGAGTATTGAACATTGAGCACGTGACTGACTAACCTCACCCTCACTGCTGACTGCTTTCTGCCTTCTGCCTTCTGCCCCGGGGTTTATCGGTGTGACCCGACACAGTCACTACATTCTATACTGGATAAGAGATAAGCCTTGGCGAATTCGATATTTTAACAAATTCATACCAAAGACTATATGTTGCACATGTAGTGGTAGTGCTATCAAAGCATATTGACAATATCAGTCAACACAGGGAAAGGGATATGGAAATGGAAATGATGAAGATGATGTGAACATTATGATTATTGCGTACCTTAATATTATCAAACTAACTCATATGGAGGAGTATTTCTCCTTGAGGAATCAAAACAAACTTTCAACGAAAACGACTTCACTACATGTTTTTTTTTGTTTGCCAAGTAGCTACATATATTGATGTATTGAATGACAAGTGGGGATAGATTTCTGCTTGTATTGGAAGGCGGTCGAAGAAAAAATGAACAAGGTAAAATCACGCAAATAAATGTGATACTCAAGGCCATTTATATTTAAAAAAAACTTGTTATGTACGTAATCGATAATTGGAGAGTGAAGATAAGTGGAATGTTTGTATTGCGAACTGGCACTTGGTACGTTTACGTGTTGACAACGATTTGAATTAATATCAGTGGCGGCTCGTCACTTTTGAGTGAGCTAGAGTGCTAAGATTGAAAAATACGATTATATTGATGTTGTTTTAACTGAAGAATCGTCATACAAAAAATTGAAATTTTGAAAAAAAAAATCATTTTCCGCTAAAACAACATCAATAAAATCGTAGTTTTCAATCTTAGCACTCTAGCTCACTCAAAAGTCACGAGCCGCCACTGATTAATACTGTTATAGTTTGTTATCTGTCAAGCAAGGCATTCCAAGATAGAAGTGCGTTATCATCTCATAACATTGAATATGTGATTTCTGCTTTGTCAATTCAAATTGAGATATTCAAACCTATTCATTGTAGTCGCCTGTACTTACATGTTTATTTAATAGGTACTATAATAAATGGTTTAGGGATGTATTGTCTGGTCGAGGTTTAAGACAACCAACAGCTAGGAATTCCAGAAGTAGTAAGTGTTGTCAGATGTATAGGTATTAAATTTGAATGTTAATTTTTTTTGCATATTTCTAGGTGAGAGTTTTGAATATATTTTTTAATTGAATAAATATCGTTTTTTAAACTTTATGCAACTGCTTTAGTATATCCCCCGAATTCGCACTAATTTGTAGTTTTTTGAGACACTGCTGTTTTCCTCGGAATTTATATATCAATAGGTAGTACGTTGAGTTACTTCTTTGTTTCGGGGAAAAATCAAACAAATTATAGAAGTAGCGACGAGGTCCTTTATAAAAAAATATTTAATTTATATTTATAGACACGAAAACACACTGCTATGAGTTTTAAAATCATTTTCTTGTTTGCAATGTTGCATTTTTACGTTAATCCATTTCACAGCGACCTATTTAATTTTCATGGTTACATAGATATTGTTAAGCTCCAAAGCTCATGACATAATGAGTTCCTCAAAATAGTATAATGGTATAACCTATAAATTATAGACTAAAAACTCTGCACATTTAGTGACGACATAATTCACCGCAAGCATTCACCTCCGACTCGCAGAATTTTTATTCGATTTTAGTACAAAAAGCTAGTTAGGTTTTCATCCTTGCTTGTTAATCTAAATACAGCTTATATATTTTAAAGAATACAGTACGTGAAAGTTATGGTAGAAGAAGTTGGGGACGCCCGAGGAATACATGGCACAATCAAGTGAATCAAATACTTGAGTCGGGTCATGGCAAGAGTCAGAATGATATGATAAAGAATGATATGATGTCAGAATGTATGATGCGATATATGAATGTGAATGAGGCAAGGAGTATGTGTTGAGACAGAGTTGTGTGGCGGTCTATCCTCTCTGCCTACGTGCTGGTAAGTTAGCTATATTTTGGAGATGCTCAGATGGTTTTCTGGTATTGTGCGCGTCCACTACAGGAAAGGCTTGGATGTATAATGGATAATTTTTAAATGAAAATAACACTCGCCTAAGAATATTAACAAGATTTTAAATATTGAAATGGCTCTCCTGCAAAATGAACTGATGTGAGTTATTGCCTTCTTCCTTGAAACAGTTGAATTCAAATGAGATAATATCGACACTTCCCTGTGGAATAAAGAAGTAAGCCTGACTTACACCTATAGACAAAAAAAAACATTTTTCGATGAAAACAGCAGTAACTCAACTTCCTTCTTTAGAAGATGGAAAAAAATACTTACAACCATTTTCGAATCGTTTTCCACATAAAAATAAAAACAAATTTTGACTGTCCTAAAACTGGAACGTCCTAGTTGGTTCGACATAATAACGTTTTGAGTTACACCTGTCTTCTTGGGAAGTAGATAATTCTTTATGACACCCGAAAATGGCACAAAGTCAAAACTCCCAATTTAGTCGTTAGTGCCGTATCTTCCTTGGAGCACTCGATAACACAGTTGCCTGTACTCATTTATCCGCCAACGTAATAATTACATTATGTGAATGTCTAGGAGCGAGTTCTCGACGCGTGACGTGACAAAACTTCAAAAGCAAGATTACCACATTCTTTATCAAACTTGCAGAAAAACAATACGAAGGTTACAAAACGCAAGCTTGTCAGCTCGGTCAAACTAAAGTGACAAATAGTCGAATCGAACAACCACCCAGTCTCCCGAACTCCGTGCCCAACACATATTAACTCCAAACACATATAACGCATCTGTAGCCGGCAATGAAATGAAATGAAGACAATATTATAATGATTTAAAACATGACAGACGAATATGAACATTATGCCCTATCCTGGTAATATGTGTGCGACCAAACCAAAAAAGCTTCCATCCATGCATAATATTATAATTTAACGTGTTCGGAGAACGCGAAAACCGCAAAGTTGAACGTGCGTCATTATGCGCGAATGTGACTTTTATTGTGGCGAGTGGATGATGGTTGGTTGCACACCGTTCGGTTGATTTGTTCGATTACAAACAGACGCACTTGTAAGGATGGTCTGTGTGGTGTGTAGAGATTGATTTAATGACCCGTGTTGATTGGGACCAAAATAGCCCGCGGAGGAGGAGTTAGAGGAGTGTGGCGACTTGGTGATTCTTTTCTGAGAGGAAGATGTTACTGTGAGCGGTGTCGAAGAAATCATAACATAATATAGTCAACAATCTCTCTGTTGTTACGTTAAACAAAGATCGATATTACGTTAAAAATGTTTCGTATTTTATCCTCAAAGTAATGCATGTTTTCCGTATTCAGAAACAAACACCGCATATAAAAATGATTGCTTATCGCAAAATGAAAACAGTAAATAAACTTCTAAGATAAAAACAAAATTTTTTACAGGGTTCGAGGATTTTGTTTTCACGAATAATATTTTTTTGTATCTACGAGTTTCTAAGCAAAATGGAGATGTCACAAAGATATTTAGCACTTAACTAGTATTATATACGTAGTTGGCTAGAATATCTGATGCCTCACCTAATAATGTTATCATTATTTGTAATTAATAAATAATCCCTTTCCGATGTCCCTCTCCCCTTAAGTTAATGTGAGGTGAAACTGGTTAATAAAACTAATTTAATCGGAAGAATATCGTTGATTTTATTCCGAGTGGAAAATTGAGACTACCGCCGAGAGGGACGACGGCGACATTCCCGTCTCCCTCTATCTTATCAACAATGGCAACTGTGTATATTGAAAGAGCACGAAAATACCGATTTCATAGTAGGCACATAACTGGCGTGTATATTCTTAGGTCCACTTTGTATCGATGTAGGCTATTGCACTCGGCATGTTCAGTGTTCACGTCGCCAAGCATTAATAGCGAGTAGCGAGTAGTAGTAGTAGCAGCAGTGAGGAACTGGCGCATTCCAAGTTAAACAACTCACAGTTTTCTCTCGGTCGATGTATTTCCAAGCCTGTGCCGTATCTACTTCAACCGCAGATCTATTTTCACTTTGCAGCATTATATTATTATAATAATAAGAAATAAGTCGAATACTAAATACACTTTCACACATTACTTTTTAAGTGCGTTGTAAATGACGTACATTACACCGTGTTATGTATGTCCGGCCGTCTACGAAAATAGCAATAAGGGATTATTAAAATTGAATGAAGCTCCTACATATTTGTACATGTCATAGATTTTACGTACGCATTAAATTCGTTGCCAGTCATCGTACTCGGGAGGGTAAAAAAGAAGGCATTTCATTACCACGGATTGGAAGGACGGGGAGTAAATGAGCCGTTCTATGTTCCATTGTGCCCGGTGACCTGTTCCTGCTCATGTTCCCTCGCACCTCGAACGGAGGCTTAAGCCGCCCCGCACACATCCGACTTTTCCACCGTTTTTAAGAAAGCAAGTGGGAAGGGATCGAACAATGGGCTTGACTTTAGAAAAGGACGATCGGACAACCGAGCCCTTCGACGCGGTGGCTTCAGTTGGTACAGGGCAAAGCAGTCGTGTAGAGCTGTGGAGGCACTGTTATTACCAGCAGTCAGGCGAATAAAGGACAGATATTTGTTTTCTCTTCGGGTCCGGTCGCACCCGGCGGCAACGCTGCGCCGTCGGACATCTTTGCGAATGGAAAATTTTACCCGAGTGAGTTCACCCTATCGATCGCGGAAACTGCGAGTCCCGTCTCCGCCTGCATGCCATTTTTGGAACACTGCGCGACCAAATAAAACAAACACCATTGCAGACTGCAAAAACTTCGCCTGCACACACATGGCGATTTCACGCACACAAAATATAATATATATATATACACACACTACACAGGGCGAAAATTACAAGGCGTTGCATTCATTTCATTTCAATCGTAATATTATTTGTGTGTGTGCCCGTGAATTCCGTATTCTGAATATCCCTTATGAAGTCACCAGTGTCACCACATTCGTTCACCGTCTTTAGGGAAAAACAAACATTGAAATATCACTGTTTCGATTCGAATAGGTACCGCAAGTTACGCAATGAATATGAAAAATTATACGTAAATTAATAAAGGAATGTTAGAGGGGCTAAGAAAATAAAATGACCGCATTGAGATTAACAAGCGTGCGCGTATTTCAGTAGAAAATAATTTATAAAACGGCACATAGTTGAATCGAAACCAGTGTTGGAAACTGGTTAGATAGACAGGTTTTCTAACTTAATAAATAATTAGGCCTACAGAACACTACACCTCCGCCGAACACAACCTATTTGCTTAGCTGTGCACCAAACCACATATGCATGACGTACAAATATGCATATTAATTCATACAAGGTTATTTGGATATTATGTTAAGTGGTATTGAGCAGTGATAAAATAGGATAGGTCCCTAGCGCCTAGTATTTTATTCAGCAAACTAATTTGGCTAGGTATTCGCCGCACACATTACATACACAATATTATTTTCAGATATCTCACAAGAAGCTGTCTATGTTCGGAAACCAATTAGGCAGATAATAAAAAGATGAGAACTAAAGCGCAAGTCTTTAAAATAGATCATAGGTACGTCGGGAGAATAAGAATGACGTCAGGAAATATGTAGGTACGTAACAGTGGTGATATAAGAAAGAATATTCATGAAATTTGCACGCATTATTTATGTAATTTTGAAACTTATAACATGTTGTCTCACAATATATAGAAACATTAGGTCTGGTATTTAATACCTCTGCAACATGTGCTAAAAATAAAACCAAGGTTAATAGATTTGACAAAAAAGGTGAGGGTCGGAAGCCGGAATGAAAGAATATTCACAAGAAAATAAATTAAGGCGATGAAATGCAAAGTACTGCAAAATTATGTGTTTTTGGTTTGAAAATTTGATGGCCTAGAAATATCATATATGATTTAATTGAATAGTGTGAGTAGAACACACACACCTCGGCCTTTAGTTTAACCAGGCATTTTTTTTGCGAGTCTTTTTATAAGCCCAGAAAAAAATAAAATCAGACCTAAAAAAATGTTTAAAGTGCAAAATCTCCTACTTGAGAACCCCCTTTCGGATATTGTCATATTATTCATTGTGGCAAATTAAGTTATTTTAGAATATTTAACATTAAATATTTATGCCTGAGCTCTCCGAAATAAAATGAAACACGCATTTTGGTGATGTTTTTCAGCGTAAATCGAAATATGCGGCCGACGTTAAGAAAAAATTTCAAACTTTTCGCCACGTGCAGAGAATTGATCGAGAAGTGGATCGCCTCAATGCTTACTGCTCCCACGAATAATATTATTATGAATGTTTTTAACATGTCAACCAACAACAGCGAATATTAGGTTAGGTTCAATCGGGTTGACTGAAATCTGCGATGCGGGTAACTTTAATTAATAATATTATGTATTATGAAAATATTAAATCGTACTTGTTAAATTAGGGAATAATAAATGAACATTAATTCAAGTATCGATTTCCAAGCATAAAATTATAAATTCATCTTTGGGAATAATAATATGATCACCTCCGTTGGATGCAACGGGTAAAACGTTAGTAAATATTTAATATCGTTTACGAAATGGCCTAATTCCATGACGCACAATCGGACGATACAAACAAACGTACTTTCCCTTTTTTTCCAAATTAATTTGGTAAAGTATGTGGCACGTGATCTATGGAAGTGTCTTTTATTTACATCTAGAAACTGTTACCTGCAAATCTGACTGAATGAAGCGCAATTATAATTTAGGGACCTTCTAGTCATGTTGTAAACGCCGTGTTTAATGTTTGTTACCTGCGCACCACCTGCGCTGAATCAGACAAAGGGAACTTTACGGTGGGACGGTATTTTGAGTGTGCGAAGCGAGAGGGAAATATGAAGAAAAAAATACGGTCAACAAGGGTACATCAGAAACCGATGTTTTAATCCCAAAATAAAGTGATCATTCTAAAACTAACCGCGTCGCCGTGTTTGCGAGGACGCCTAAGGTATTTTAGTAAAACAAACTCGGAAACGAGATGAATCTGGTTGGTCGGAAACTTCAGTGTATTCCTGCACGGCAACTGATGATTATGCACTTCTTATATTCATAGATATCTCATATTATAACTCATACTTTGTATTTGACAGGTATAAATAAGGATAAGGGACGATGGTGAAATAATGCGTTCCAGTGTCAAATGGATGATCTAATACTTGAACTGTACGTCAAGCTCTGATATGGCTCGCCAAATGAGTAATCGATAGGTTATTTTATTAACACAAATAATAATTCATTATTACACATCCGGTTGATTCGTGTCATGAAAAAAATTAATAATAAGAATGGATGAATTTGATTCCGTTTGATTTGAGTCTCGGTGCATCTGAGCTCGGTGTTCAGTCAACACTGGCGGAGGAAACGGAAATGAGGGTTATGATCATGAATTAAAAGGGGTTGCTCACAAAATTTGAATACGTCGTGCGACTTGGGAATTGGAAGAATTGAATGAAACGAGAAAACTTTAAAAATAAATATTGCAGTGATTTGGGAAGAGGGAATGGTGAATCGTGGGATAAAAGCAGTGTTAATAACGGTATGGCGGGATTGTGGTGGGTGTATAAGGGAGTGAGTGTTGTCTGACCTTGGCTCCGAGGAAGCGCGCCTCCAGCAACTCCTGCTTGCGGGGGTCGATCGCCGCCTGGAAGTGCTCCATCTTGACGCCAGCGCCTGCAACCAACCAACATTCACAACTGTCAATCGCTGTTGCCAAATGTGGTCTTCCCGTGAGAGATGACTCATCACTCACTCTACAACTCTACAATTCTAGAGGTGTACATGTTCACTCAAGTTCCCTTCTATCAATTGAGTTGATTCGGGAGCATATCCAAACAATCTAAAAGACAACATTAACATTGCCAATGATAATAAGTAATAAATACATGACAGGAGACAGTAAGTTTATAACATATTTAAATGATTAATAATTTGACCCAATTCAGTCACATACGGTGTAAAAATAAGCAATTAGGATGAAGGTGATTACTGGGGATTAATAGATTGCGCAAACTACAGACGGTCCATATCCAACCACACCTCTTCACCCGAGGAGATTATGACGTCCGTATACGCACTTTCGCTAATTTTCCCATCGCCGCCCATACATCCTTGGCCGCCCACCCGTCTTTACCCGACTTCGGCCATTTGCAAACTCTAATAACATGAACATTGTACAACAAACAGTCTGCACTGGGTAGTACACAGTACAGTACACAGTACAGTACACAGTACAGTACAAGAGTGGTCTCGCATGTATATTCTGGTTACCTACTTTGCTTGCCGGGGCTGGGTACTTGGTACTTCAGTGCGGGCACTCTCCGACTGCTCGCTGCTCATACGGAATTGTAACACATTGATTTTTGCTTACACAAGTGGAGAGTACGAGTATGTTGTTACTTGAATGGCTTCGTTTAATTTTAGTAATATTTAGAGTTACATCGACGTTCGGGAAGCGTCTAATAATAATCCCAATTTATTACAATAAAGCTCGTTGACCAAGCGATAGATAGAGCGCAGCGTTTGGTGTCTGCGTATCTACAAGATAATAAAATTTAATGGTGACATTGGTGATCGCCAAATGATACAACCTTGGGGTTTATGGTTTACACGTCAAACACACATAGGCAAATAGGAGATATATAATATCGAGCTATATATTATAAAGTAATCACGATAAAATAACATGGACAAACAATTAATAAATCTTACCTTTGATAATAGTCATTGTTATACTCGTGTTTGACATTCAGCTACGGGATATATTTTTGCACAACTTTGAACACACAAGACCGGCACCACAGCGCATATTTCGGAATGTTACAACACAGAGACATCTGAAGGTTTCGACGAAAGCGAGCTATGTGGATTGTGGATACAAACAAACAAGAGATGGAGTCATGTAAATAAATGATTATTATTCGAGTTACTGTACGTGGGCAGTGATAAACTGATCGAGAAAACACCTACGGAGGACGCGCTATCGCTGCCGGCCGACAATCCGTCTCCCTCTCGGCCCGTATGGCGTACGGCTACGGGTGGATATACTAACTACTGCTACTGCTACTAGCTACTAGCTACTATTTTCCATTCCATTGTGTATACGCGACGAGGTACCGAAGTGTTCGACGAATTGAAAATAAGCTCGGAATTAATTTTAGATCGCCAACATAACATTTGCTATCTGTGGAAATGCAGCGCAGCTATGTGAAGCGAATTAATTAACTGCGAGATAGACATGGCAACGTCGATCGAGTAACGCCTCGCTCGTTTGTCGGGCGGATTGACGTTATTAAAAGTTTTCTTCAAAGCGGTTGAGGTCAGGTAAATTTTACGGAAATTTGGGGTCAGCTGGCTACTGCCTACAGAAAGCGACCGGTTGTTAAAAGCGGCCGACATGTTGATTCCCACTCGCCGTGACGTATCATGACGAGGACGATGCAAACATCTATATTTAAGTGATGATTAACACTAACACTGACTGAAACGTGGCAAAAGCGGATTAACTCACGGCACACGGCAGTAACATAATGCCGTTTCACCAACCAGAACCAGCCACACGGTGTGGACTGTGGTACACTGGATGTGGATACATCGAGACAAAAAAAGGGGGTTACTCTGTCTCTTCTCCATTGAAGATTACTGTAACGCGTGAGAGGCTAAGTAAGGTAAATAAATTTGATAAAACATTACGAATTACTAATGTACTTTTAAGATTATAAATACTCGGGTGTTAAGTTGACACTTTTTTACGATAAGATAATTATTTAAAATTGGGTTTTTCTCACATACTTTGTTTTTCAGTTAGCTGCAAAAATTATTTAGGTTAGAGTGTATTTCACAGTGGATATTTGTGGCAATTTATTTACTTTCTTTTAACTGACCTGAAGGCTATTTCATCAACGCGTATCTGGTCTACGGCTTACCCAGTACAGTCGTTATTTTCGTGGGTTGCTTGGAACAATGGTTCTTCAAACCTCATTTCAAATGCATTAATCAACACTAGCGAGTGCCTCGGTGCCTTCGGTATACGTATTGCACCAACGGAACATTACTCCATGAGTACTTCATGGGATTAAATATAGGGTATTATCGCAATTCCCAACTTCCCCTCCTCAATACCTTCATCCTCACAACATACCCCAATTGGGGATGCCCTAGGCTCACCACATAAAAATAAATTGCAAAATGACAACTGGTTAAAGATCTAACGTGTTCACAAAGCAAATAGGGAAGAACAACTTTTTTTTAAATATTTTAAAAGGCGTCAAAATGAAATATGCTCTCATTTGACTCGGGGCTGGTATTCCTATTATTGATACGTTCTGCTTCATGCGGCTCAAGAGTTTTTATAAATGTTTTGGTATTTTCAATAGTGTGTGGCGGATGTACCGCATCCGCACAGTACGAATTAGTTCTCAGTAGTCGGTAACCATTTAGATGCCAATGAATAACATGCATACTGATATCGCGCTATCGTACTTCTTATCACCATTATTATTAATTTGTGAAACTAAGTGATATTATTATATTGTTGTTGTGACGAGTTTGATAATATTGTTGATTTATAGAATAATGTATAAGTCGAGACGGTAAGGTTGGTCATTAATAAAAAGTATAATCATTATTAATAATTAATAACATTTTATTTAAGTTTACACATTGTTATCGAAACATAACAATTATTCCTCGTCGGGGAAGAATAATAATTGTGAGAAGTGCTGTAAGAATGCATGATTCCGAGAGCGCTCCGTCCATATGCATATATATTTGAGCTCGTACACGGCGCGGAAGCGTTGTTGCGTACTTCCAGTATACAGGCACGCGGTACGTGGTTTCAGTATCTTCTCGATATCATCGCGTCACCGCCGAGATTAAATAACTTTTAACGTGATTTTTTTAATTAATAATAATTCTTTTAAATATTCTTACGAATTTATTAATTAGGCACATTAATAATACCACAAAAGCAATGTGAATAAATGAAAATTCCACAACCTCGTCGCCACTTGACTCACTCGATGATATGCTAAATACGGGATGGTAAAACAGAAATCTGCAACAACGACAGGTTAACGGCTACAAATATACCTACTGACGTCTGCAGACCCGTGTGCGAGTTCACGCAGCGAGACATCGCGCAAAATTACACGCATTTTTGCTGCAATCAGTTTAGGTAGATTCCTTACAGGCCCACGAGGGAGCCGCCTAAAGGGTTATGAATAGAAAATGACTTTATCCAGAGAATGCTGACGATACTGAAAATATATGTACCTAGTTTATTTATAGGTATCGAGCTATTATCTAGCTACACATAAATAATCAAAAATAAACTTTTTACTCTCCATGTCTAGTATGTCTACTAGGATTCCCACCCGATTCCAAATCTAACGTATAACAATGTGGTGTTTTGACGACGTTGACCTAGAATGTCCTAAGAGAAAAAAACGTGCAAAGTAGGTAAAGCTCATCGCTCTAGAGTTACTATCCCATTGAAACAGACATTACAATTAATATCCCATCGCTGAATACCAGTTATCAATCATTCCCAGTCAGTATAATATTAATTAATTGATAAACTAAAGTTCTTTAAAACTTAAGACAAGATTTTTGTGCATAGTGCAAAGGGTAACAATTATTATTTTTATAAACAATAATTATTAATCTAAAACACTCATCCAAATTGAAAAAACCTTCCGAGCAAAGATAAATGTCGCCGGCAGGACTCGAACCCGCACCCTTCTAATGTCCGGTTAGATGCTCTACCGTTGAGCTACGTCGGCTTATCGCAAACCCGCCAAGTTAATCAATATATACTAGTGTTCCATTCAATAATTACTGTTTTTATTATATTTTCACCTGTAAACAACCAACTTTATTAGTATGAGGAACGGCTAAATCAAATTGCCGAGACAATTATGTCTACATTTTTTCAATTTGGATGAGTGTTTTAGATTAATAATTATTGTTTATAAAAATAATAATTGTTACCCTTTGCACTATGCACAAAATCTTGTCTTAAGTTTTAAAGAACTTTAGTTTATCAATTAATAAATATTTGACAAGTCAAAGCAATTTTCACCAATAAAATGTAGACATAATTTGTCTCGACGCCATCTATTTGAGGGATTTAGCCGTTACAAGCCTCTCTCATACTAATAAAGTTGGTTGTTTACAGGTGAAAATATAATAAAAACAGTAATTATTGAATGGAACACTAGTATATATTGATTAACTTGGCGGGTTTGCGATAAACCGACGTAGCTCAACGGTAGAGCATCTAACCGGACATTAGAAGGGTGCGGGTTCGAGTCCTGCCGGCGACATTTATCTTTGCTCGGAAGGTTTTTTCAATTTGGATGAGTGTTTTAGATTAATAATTATTGTTTATAAAAATAGTAAAATATTAAATTAATACTTTCGTCATAAGCGATGGGACATCGCTTTTAGTTTATTGCATGAAAAAGATTAAAAAGTCGAGTGCATTACTGTTGATTTTTGAATAAATCTATTGAATACCGAATAGTAACAGGATATCCGTTGCACCTGTACTAACGACACAATATAGGAATCTTCATTATGCCGAATACGGTCAAGGAATCATAATGAAATAGTTGGAATGCAGTTGTGGGATTAGTTAATAATTACAGTTATAGACGCGTTCCGAGGGTAGCTCCGGCGTAACCTCTTCTTACTTATCATCAAAGAGGCATGTGGCAAGCTATAGGCCCTGTATAAATAGCTGATGGCCAGAAGGAGAGCGAACGCAAGCAAAAAGCACAAGTTTGGGGAAGGGTCCGTACCTCGGTCCATCGCGCTGAGGGCGGGCCGGCGGCGCAGCGCGAGATGCATGGCGCGCGGCTGGGGAGGGGGCGGGGGGGCGCCGGGCCGGCGGGGGCGCGCTGCAGCCGCCGGCCGCCCTCGCCCGTCACCGCCTGACCGCCACCGCCCGAGCTGGGGACGACCGCGATGGCTGCCGGGTTGCCGAGGGCGGGCACTCTGAGGGCCGCACTCGCGCACACAATACCGCCACCGCCGCTCAGCGGGAGTAGAATGTCTAGGGTAATCGTCAAACACTAAACCCGTCCGTTACAACCATAACTCACTAAGATAATAAACACCTGATTCCTTAAATATTTTTGATTCCACACTTTTGTTGAAATCAAACCAGTTTTAGGCTACAGGAATCTAGAGAAAAAAAGGCCATTAGTATCTCGTTTCAATGTTCAATGTTGCCCCGCAGCCCATTCACCGCTCTAAGCCGAGTCACGTCGCTAGGGAGTAAGTAATGTTGACTGTTGAGTTTAGGTACGGTATCGTTTCTTTTTCCAATCCTATATTAGACGGGCATCGAGCTGGCAATGCTGTAACGGCGAATAGAGATACTAAAACAAACTATAAAAAGTACGTACGTCCGTTCCGCCTTTGGGGTATTTTAATAATAATAATACCTATGTCTATTTGTACATGATATTTTAATATACAGAAGAAGCGCATCAGCTCGGATATAGCTAGCTATTTTAAGTTACATCACAGGTTAACTCTGGTAGGACGAACAAAACCAGACGATAAAGGCTGAGTATTTCAGTTCTCATCGCCATGGCCTGACGGTTCAAATTTGATTGGACGTATTATTGCGCTAACCGACAATCAAGTTTAGTACATTCATGCCGCAACCGTATCGACTGTAAACAAACCAGCGGGCAGAAGTCGGTGGGGGGAAGTGTGACAACCCGCGCGCCATCCCGCGGCGAGGCGGAGAAGCGCATCAGCTGTTCGGGGCGCACACACACTCATAGAGGTAGACCATACCGTAGCTGTCACCCACCGTCCCCGTCCCGTCAGCCGATAAAGCAGGAAACGCGACGGCTCTGCATAAGAAAAGGTGTGCTACAAACTTTACTTACGACACAACTAAAGCAGTTTAGTTTCAATACAGGTACATATTGGTACATATTGGTACATTTTTCTCTTAATCAATTCTACAGTTTAACAAAAAAATCCACTCTGTAATAGTCCTCACTGGGAGGTCCTGTGCTGATATGGAATAGGTTTGAATTTAATACGATTTTATTCATTGTTATTGTCTGATTTGTAAAACTCCATTTTGTATTTAATCAAAATTAATAATGACACCGAAACAGCTCTCTTTCTTTTCTTAATTTGATTACTTTAAATTGTAAATAATAAGAGTTTCTTGAATTATTCAATAATACGGTAAAAAAAAACAATACCGATAATAATTGTTGACTTGAACCTACTTATTTTAAGAAGTCTTCAGAAGTCGTGAACAAATAATGTTTATCAACCGTTACGTCGAATAGATTGAGAAATCGACTCACTTTGATGGCATTTTGAAATAAATTGTTTGCAGAAGATTCGTAAATTATGAAACAGATTGCACTGTTCTCTTAAACAATAAAGAAAAACCCGGAAACAAAAAATACTTCACCGTACTCCGCGACATTATTATTAGAGCTATAAATCGGTACATAATACAAAACTGTATTTTAATGTTACAAGATTTTTAAAAAATGGCTTGAGAATTGTAAGAACATGAGAGGGGTCTATTTGATTTTGATAATGGTAGAAATACGCCCTTATAAACCTTCCATGCACATGTCGTATACATGCACACAGTCCTATACACACACAATGCACACTGCAGCCCACTCGGTTGGTATCATCCGAATCAAATATTGATCCGGTGCGCTGCAAAGATCTCAGGTCCTTCCTCCTTTATGGGCTACATCTATCTACATGCAACAGGTAATGTAATATGCCGGATATTTAACGCGATCGTTAAATTTATATACGAACGTTAAATCGGTCATCAAATTACAGCGGGACATAATAATTAAGCTTAACAGATTAGTGTACTGAACGACTTTCAATTAATTGTAACTTTACAATCAATAAAGAATGCATTAAATTGTGTTTTACAGGAACAGTTGTTTCGATTTCTAAGCATGCATGATGTTAATCATATGTGCCAACCAACTTGTAAAAACAAATACCTACAATGCACAAAACAGGTATTCAACATTCGACCATTTCGCTACCTTGTCAAATGCTATGGAAGTACGTATTCAATATCGTTAGATTAATCGCTTAACTAGATGCAACTGGCAACCGTGCTAATGGTTTAACAATTGAAGTTGTCCTTCGAAAAGGGGACTATACAATAAATGTAATATTCGGAACAAAAACTCATTTGAAACCTTTTCCTGGTCTAATTTTTACGCCCATTTTTTAGGTAAAAGTGGTATATATTATTACTCTAAGGTAAGAGTGCTTGTAAATTTGTAACACGGATAATAACAAAGATTGCGGAACTAGATGTTTTATATTTTGTATAAGCTATTTTGCGACAATATGGCCTGGTATTTCAGTTCCTCTTTAATTTAAGGTCGCATCACAGTTTTTTGTTTCCATAGTTAATAAGTACATTTATGATAGTTTAAATAATAATTCTAAAGAAAGGGGAACCCACATAGGACCTTCCGTTATAAAACGTTATTTATGTAATGTAAATGTTAAAGTTATAGTTATAGTAAGTGTTAAACGAACAGAAATAACAAAGATTTAATAGAAGTAATGTTTCAACATCTAGGATATCTAGATCAGTCAGCCATAATTTTACTTCTTTTACATAGTGGCATTTTATTTGACGTTTGAATTTCTTTTGGCAAAATATTGGACTGCGTGTGTTTGCAAATTTAGTATTAGTTATTCTCTTCAATGTATACATTTACTGAGTGGATTATCGCTCTTTCTGAAATAATTTTCGTTTTAGATCTATTACAGAGTTTGTAGAATAGATATTTACGTTCGTCAAGTTGCTGTCGGGTAGAAACCCTGATGACATCCCAGAGTATACGGAAATATCGGGCCTATTGTGTGTATACAAACTATTGGATGTGAACTTTAAAATACATATAATGAATAGTCAGTCAAACGTGAAAAACCATTATTTTTAAAATATACGGAATGATTAAGGTAACTTGTGAACTTTAAATTATAAATTAGATAATATCATAGATCAATATTCGAGGGACATCTTCAATTGCAGGAGAGTACAGAACGTCATTACATTACGAACGAATGATAGGTAGAAATGTCAGAACTCAGAAACAAACCGGAACACTCGTTGTACAAAACGATCCTTGTAATATAAATATCACTGAATGAGAGGTGCAACGAATGGGTTGGGGCGTCGCGAGGAGAGTTAAATAATGCAGTCACACTTAGATCTTTATGCTCGCTTAGAGAGATATTTTCGTCCGTTAAGTTGCTCTATGCTAAAAACCCCAACAAGATAAGCCGATTTATACCATTACTAAAAATATATTAATATACCGGGCTTTGGTTGCTAACTCGCAGCGGAATCGACAAAAATATTGATCGTATCACTTCACATTGGCGCTAGTTCGCGCGGGATTATGTCGGTAAGGGGTCGGAATAAGAACAAAAACCCGGCGCGGAACCGGTTCTGGTGCATCGCGGCCTGTTTAGTGGCACTTGACCGCGCTTAACGAGCTGCACTCCGGCCACTCCGGCCGCTCCGGCACTCTGACACTCTGAGCCAACCAACTCGCATTCCCCATTCCCGCCATTTACAGCCTGACCAAGATTACGCGCATCGCGGGAGAATGCATGCTACTTTATAAAACCTTAAAAGAGTGAACAGTTTGAACATCATGGACTTTCACACCTGCATGTGGAACAATCAGCTGTTAAAACTCGTATATGTACCTATATGGACTAGATTTAAAAAAATGTTCTTGGGTGTTTCTTCATGAATGAAATATAATTGCTCGGGGTATTTTTCACACATGTTAATCACAAAAAAAAAACTTTCAGCCGAACGGCTCCAAATATCATACTTTAAATAAGTATGTACCATGAAATTAAACGTAAAAACACTTTTTTTTATGTAAACAAAGATATTGCGCAATCAATAATGTAAATTGTACTTTTTTCTTACACCCGATTTATAACTTGCAATTTCACTGTGGCAACAATATTACTAAAATAAGCTATTTATTTTGTTGTCAATAAAAATAACAGTTTATTATAGGTCGACGAGTGGGAGAAACAATGCACGTCGGCGTCACAGATCCGCGTAATTCACTCAGTATTTAAATCCGGCGGAATGGTAAATCACAGGCGGATCGGGATGATCGCTCGCGCACGGCGTGAATGTTTGTCTGTTGATAACGGACTGACGCGATCACGACAAGACGCGGACAGACTCGGTGCACACGGGCTGCGCGGCGGGCGGACGGCGCCGCACTGTGGATGTAGTGGCTGGAGGGCGGCGGGGGGAAGGGAGGAGGTGTGGGGAGGACGGCCGCCCACCGCCGGCGGGGAGACGCACGCCGCCTCGGATGTGAAGCGGCGGCGGCGGCGTTTTATCAGGTGGCCGCCATAGGAGACGCGCGAAATGTTTGCAAACCGCCCGTCGCTGTCAGGGTTCGCAAAACCCCGCATATTTTAAATAATTTTATTTATTTATTTACCGACTGTACATAATAAGTACAGCCTCTACAGGCTCTTGTGAAGTGTCACATGAAAAGAAAAATAAATAATAATCTCATTCATAATAATTCAATAAATGCTGGCGTCCCACAAGGATCGATTCTGTCTCCGACATTGTTTTTGTTGCACATCAATGACCTCTTGACATGTGCACCAATCCATTGTTACGCGGATGACAGTACAGTCCATGATTACTTTTTGTTTGACAAGCGCCCAAAGGGCACACAAACTCCAACGGCTCCGAGGGCTTTGAAACAGAGAATGGACGGTTACCTTGAGAGGGTCTCCTCTTGGGGTAAGAATAACCTCGTCAAATTTAATGTTTCAAAGACCCAATCATGTCTGATTACGTCTAAAAGGGATCGAAATGATAATCTAGTCTCCTTTAATGGAAGCAATCTTCCCTACAAGCCCTCCATTGATATGCTTAGTGTAACCTTAAGTGACCATCTCAGGTATGGGGGCTCCATCGAAGCCCGAGTAAAGTTAGCCTCTCAGAAGCTGGGCGTATTGTGCAGAGCCCGCAGATACTTTAATAGTACACAACTGCTGACCCTGTACAAATCGCAAGTGCGCCCCACTATAGAATTTGGCAGCCACCTCTGGTCGGGAGTCCCGAAATATCTGAAAAAAACCCTTGACTCTGTGCAGAAACGGGCGGTCCGTTTGATAGATTCGCCGATCTTAACAAACGGGTTGCAATCTTTGGAGCACAGACGTCAGGTGGGAATACTGTCCTTGTTCTACCGGTATTTTAATGGAAGATGCTCCTAGGAACTAGCGTCATTGATCCCTTCGGCACCGGTGCATAGTCGGGAAACACGCCAAACGCGCGCCCAACATTTGAATACGGTTGACATTTGTCACATGAGAACGGGTCGCTTCTGCGACTCGTTCTTGTGTTCAACAGCTCGGCTGTGGAATGATCTGCCGGCCTCTGTGTTTCCTCCATCCTATAACATGGGTCTCTTCGAGACCCAAGTTCACTCCTTCCTATCCTCTAAAAGATCCTGCACACAGCATCCCCAAAGATGATATAGGCCTTGAGGGAAATTATTT
>JAHDVE020000137.1:0-16526 GCA_022606495.2 Halesus radiatus
AGGAAGAAGGCAGTAGGAATCTACGATTTTCCACTTTGACTAAATCCTCCGTTTCTAAAGCGAGGATTTAGATATAAATATTAGAAACCACTTCACAATAGAGATTGTTACAAATCACGACAAAGGGTCACGCTGTTATATTTGGTGGTTGATTAAAATTTGGCTTAACACAGACATATCAAGGGTAGTACATTAATGGGGGCCCTTATTTGAAATTTAAAAAATATCAGGATATTCAATATGGCACTGAATTGTGATTCGCAACGACGTCAAATGCGTTGGGAGTTTAAGCGCATTTTGATTATTTCCTCCATTTCACTTTATTTTTTATATGTTAAAAATTACGTGTTTTTTTCGACCACTAGACTAGGTACATGCCCGTGTTTTGGCGGTCGGATTTGTGTATAGTGAAATATAACAATCATGAATTATGAAATATGTCATTATATCTTACATTTCGATAAAAGTCATTAATTCATGCAACTTTCACAGAACATAACAGTTCCTACTCCAAATATCAAATGTTTAACTCATGTTTTATTATTTTAATTGATATTGAACGTACATACTTCGGAGAAAAAGAAAAATAGTCTATTATTCAAGCAGGTCACAGAAATATGAAAAGATACTTAACAGTAAGGTTGGTACCTGCTTACAGCCGAGTTACTTTAATTTCATATTTAATAAGAAGAAGAACTGAATAGTGTTTTTAAAACAAAAATACCTTACCCAAAATTAAAAGTTCAAATATAGAAGTCGCTGAAAAGCCCCTTATTCAAAACCTTTTTTAAAAAATTAGTATTTTTACAATATTTTTTATTGTTGTTGTAAATATAGGTAAAAGAGTTTTAAAAATAATAAACAAGATTATGAACATAGCAGCTTGTGTTTGAATGGAAACATTAAGTTACGTAGGTACAAATAAATTACGTATTTAACGAAAAGTTTTTTGTACAATTCTTGAAAATTGTTGTTTCTTCCTCTCGCTGTTGACATTACAGTGATAGCATTTTTTTTTATTTCTTTTGATTTCCACTTCCAACGTCAGAAAGTTTGTAGAAATTCATTTGCATTTTCACGTAGCGCCAACAACTTCCAAGAAAATATTATTTTTATTGAAATGGAAGCGTCCTTGTTAAGACAGCAGATTGCACAATCAGAAGCGAAACAAATGGTAGTATTTAATTTGATGCTAACATAATTGATACGAAGATATAGCTTTGTATAAGTAATTTTGCTACGGTGTTCACTGCATGGTTTTTTATTTAACTAAAGTAGAATATGAGTGGTATTTCATCTGACTATCGCCCTGGTGAAATACAGCAATTCAGAATCGAAACGCTACCTTTCGTGACCAGATCTGAAGATCCAGGTTCTCCCCGACCTTGATTTTCCCCATCATCTTCTCCACCTTTCTTCCTCTAGTCACCCAATTAGGAATTTTGCAGCCCTGCCGATTTCGGTCTTTTGGGAGCCTTATGTGGTAATCACACAAAAATTAAAAATAGATCTTTTTGTTAAATAAATGAGAAAAACTAGAAAAGTTACATAATACGATAAATGTACTCATTTCTTAATTCTGAATAATTTGTCCAACTGCAAATAATATATGTTACTAGGGATATTTGTTAACATCTGCTTTACGTTAGAAAGAGTAACAAGAATTTCATACCAGAAATCTTTAAAAAAAAAATCATTAAAAAACCATATCTGAACTAAAACTTTTGTTTAATACTAAGACTTAAGTAAATAAAATTTATTGTAGTTAGAGTCAACGCTCGCTTATAAAATCTTTCGTCGTGGAATGGTTCATATTTTCTCTGCTCAATAAAAATACCCACTAATTAAGGAAATTTATTTTCGGGTGCCAATGTCGAAAAACGTAACTATAAAAATTGTATACCCTTAGACACATACACATATACATAGTAGTGTTAGTGAGGATCTTATAAACGTGTGTTGGCTCTATTTAGTATAAATTTTTAAGTGGTGTATGTAAAAAAGAGACTTTTTATTGATATAATAATAATAAAAGTATAAGTAGTGTAAAACACGGGAAGATGATGAAATGAAGATGGGTAGTGATGAGTGTAAATTCTGTGCGTAATGGAAAAAACCCTCATATTTTGTTTTAAACTAATATAAATACAAAAATCGAGTACCCACCCTCGTCACATAAATATCAACCAGATAAATCACTCAGCTTTTATAAAATACAATGTAGGTGCAAAAAACCTATCGCAAAGTAAAATACATTTGATATCAGAATAATTATTTTTTTTATCCCCACGCACCTACTTTCACCACGTCAAGTTTAGCGTGTCACTCACGGCTTTTCACGTAGAAATAATACCTGTCCCATAAAAGCAGGCTTGAGCCCAGCATCCCTTCAAGACATATTTACACCCCAAAAACTAGACGGCAAAAGTTTACCCATAATCTGAGCTGAGCCTCCACCACCAGCGGAGCGAATGTTTATATTTATAGGTGACGACATTAACACCATCGGATATTGAATCATATTGATATTTCATCGAACGAGTACATGCGGGGTTGACATATTATTATGTACGGCTGCAATTTACTTTATCTATTTTATGTCGGGGTTTTTCATTTCGTATAATATTTATCGATATAAAGTTTATGTCGAATATTTGTTCTTCAAGTTTCATATTCATTAATTTTATATTAACGAATTTCCAGAATTTGTAAGTTTAAGTGTTTTATTAGGTCTGTAAATTACATGTTATAATAGTATGAATTGAGTTACAATATATCTATCAGAATACAATATTCGATAAAAAAAATTTTTATCACAATTTATTAAAAAGATTGGTATTCACTTGTGGCGTCATTATTAATAAATGAATTAAAAAATACTTTGTAATCACCACTTGTAATTCACGCTGTTTAGAAACTCTTTATTTTACAATAAAATATAATCCTACAATGGTTATGTTACATGTTTGTTCTATTTACTACAGCTAATACAAACAGATAAATTAACAGCAATAACCTTATAAAAGAGTAACGGATTGATAAGTTGCACATCTTTTAATTAATGTAGAATTTATGATAAATAATAAGATTGATAAGTATAATTTTCCTGCGATTTAATAATATTCTAGTTAGCTCTTATTTTGTGAAAATAAGGTTTCCTTTTTTTTTGTAATGCTCGATTTAAACATATATTAGCATATATATTAAGGATGTTAGGGAATGCATAATACTTGATATTTCCTTTTTTTATGCGTTTTTATGGGACGGTCTTTATAATTTAATATGGAATATTATTTACGTGTTTAATGTTTCATCGTTGGTTATTAAATACTTTACTTGCTCCGTTACAGGATTTGGTTACTGGATAGTGTTATGTTTAAAATTGTTATGGGGTCTAGTTTGTATCTTTTGCGTTGGCTAACGCACGTTAAATAGCCCATAAATAAAACATTTTGATAGTTTTCATAAACACAGCGTCATCTCTAGAGTTTGCGTTACGGATTTGTCTATCAACGCAAACGCAAACATTGGCTTGTTAGCGCGATACGGATTACCAAACTGACAAAATGTGTTGCTTTTGGCCGATTTAACTCGCGTTAGCTAACACAATGCCCCTGGCGATGAAAGTATATGCATTATGCTATTATGCAATTCAATTATCCCAGTGATGGATATTACTATTCCAAAGGAGCAATGTTCAAATAAAGAAAAAAAAATGTTTTTGAAGCTTTCACCCTCAATAAAACCCGTTTCAAAAAGTATCCGTGACTAGATATATCTATATATATAAAAATCAATGTAAGATTGTTAGTTTGTTCATCCTCAATTTTCTCAAAAATTGCTTGACCGGTTTTGGTGAAAAAAGCACAGTTTGTTTTTATTGGTGCTGGGAAGGTTTAGAAAGTAGTTTGAATGAAATCCAATATGTAAAACTGTTGATATAACGTTTTAAAATTAGTATGAAAAATATTGAACCCGCCATGTTTCATTCAGGTCATTCCATAGATATAATACACTAGTTAGCCACAGATTGCATATTCAAAAGAAGAAGGTTTTTTGGGTATAATATTTTCAAAATGGAAAACACGAGTAGGTACCTACTTAAGAACTTTATGATTTAGATATATTTTGAAAAAAAAAATAACGTTTGGAAAGAAATAAAATATTCAAATGAATGTTTGTTTATTTGGAGATAGTTACTTTCGCTGTCAATTCAATTATTGTACCTGAATAAGGCCGGGTACACATCAGCTAGTATAATGTAAATAATGTTAAATGATTTGATCCTCACACGAAATAATAATTCCATTCTCTGCGAATTACATAATACCTATTAACGTTCCAATACTACCGATGAATTATTTACTTCGCGTATGTGAGAAAAATACTTCGGGTGAACATCGGGAACAGTGAACAGTGTTGAACGCGAATAGGGGTAATAACTTCAGGAGTAGTTTCTCCGTCTCGTACATTAAATTCTCACGGCACGGCGCGCGAAATCCTCAGCGAGACTTTTATGAATACATTCCGCATGGCATTTGTATTTTTTTATTGTTTGGTGAGCATGATTGGGTATTTAGAACTATGCATTATTAAAATCTGTATTATTAAATGAAAATTGTTGGTTAACAGTTATAAAAAGTAATTAATTTCATGTGAGAAAAAAAAACTTTTTGTATTCAGCTTGAGTTGATAAACTAATGCTTTTGCACACTATTGAAACCTTTGCCAAAAATAAGAGTTTTATTATGTGAATACCGGACAGGAGTCTATTGGAAAATTTTATGAGGCTGATGGGAAAGGGAAGGGAAGGAGATGGGAAAGAGAAGGTTAGGGAGTAGGTACCTGGATATTCAGATCTGGTCACCAAACATGATATGCAACTTTTCGATTTCGAATGATGGTCTTCCATCAAGGCAATTTATGGAAAATGTTTTTGATTTGAGTTGAAAACAATGATTAAATTTCATCAACAATTATTTTATCAAACTCTAAATAGTAGTTTTTAACGATCAGCACCCAAAAAATACACACTTTGCAGGTTGCCAAGTCAAAAAATACTAAGAATGATTTATTTGTAAATATTAAATGGGTAATTAGGAAAATGCTTAAGGTTTCAAAAGACAATAATCCCCAAAACTGTAATCTTTTAAATTCTATATGAAATACATAAAATAACAATAGGTAAAATGTTTAAAATTCCTTCCGCTGCTTTTCAAACTGCTCTTTTTCAATATTTTTTGATGTAGTTAAACGAATCTAAAAACTACAGTTTCATATTTTTTGTCTTTTTACACTTAACACATTTTCATTTAAAGATAAATCGTTTGTGGTGCTGGGGTAAAGTAATATTTCGGGTAATTTTTGAGTACTGGCCCTTAAATCGAAAAGTAAGTTATAAGTATTACAATTGGTGACTAACAAGGTACTTACTTAAACTGTCCGACAAAAAATGCTTTGCTATTATTTTCCTTTGTTGGTTTATTTTAATTAGACGTATCGCGTTTTGAACAAACAAAATAGTCAGTTACAAAGTTTTATACCTGGCAATACTTTTTCTATAATACATATATATTTGTATATTTTTCTTCTTTTATTCACACTATTAACATTTTATGAACTAATGACATAATGAATGTTTACATTTTATTCATCTCTCAAAACTTTGTTAAGTTAAGCTCATCTTTGTTCAAGAAATTTCCTTTCTTTATCATTATTATTTTTAATTTGTATTATTATGTATTTACTTAACTCTTATTTGATAATGACTATTGTTTATTTTGTGTTATTTCTATTGAATTGTGAAATTCTTAACCTCGATAAAGGCATAGTCCTTGTGAAATTAATAATTGTACGCAAAACAATACATTTTAATTGTGAAGAAAAAATAAATAAAAAATATCTAAAAAAGTATCACTTCCATATTTTCAATCAAATAACTGTCAATGTTTAAAATAAATCCGGAATGGGCCATTTTCACAAATTATGGGTAGCGTTAAAAATGTGTGGAAGATTGAAAGTTTATTTTATGATTATATTCCTTGTATTAATTAAATGTGTAATTTTAATATTTTCATTAATGATTGTTTATTTTAAAAACGATCTAAAACCGTACATTCCAAAGCGGTTCGAATTGACTACAACTTCATCATGATGTGGAAAACGCTAATAGCTGGTAAGACGGCTGTCACCGACGTTGGTTGGCGTGACGTCGCTAACGCCACGGACAAAAACGAACATTCCGTTTTGGCGGCAAATCATAAAGGGAATATTTTAAATCGTTTAGGAAATTTATTCTTCAACACGAAAATAAATTTAAAAATGCCAAATTTATCGTATTTTTTTTTATATTAAAAAAGAAGCAGTGAAAATACCCTCTTGATGTCGGCATACTTACGCTTTGACAATTAATTAAAATACTTCGAATTGGTTTACTGACAGATGGTTGCCAAATTACCAGGAAAGTTTTGTCAGGTAGGTACAAGGAAAGTAGGCGATATTCACTGATTTACGTAAATAAGGAGGAAATGTATTTATCTTAATGATGGTAGAATATTTGTTGAAAACTTTATAGTAAAGGCTTTGTTTTTAGTCTTTAACTATATTTGGAATAATCCAAGCATCAAAACCACACGCTAATTATATTAAATTATGTGATCTCTCTGTTTCTCTGCCTGTTAATCCAACTGCGGTTGAAACATCTCACAAACTGTTCGCCAAATTCATCAAAGTTTCAATCCCAAATCTTTTAGACCGGCAAACATAAAACATACATTAATCCTAGACGTGATTTAAACGATTTGCTCTCGGTATTGAATTAATATTTATCTTTAACGTTCACACACTACGGTGGATTCAGTTGGCACGCGTCGGTATGAAACGTGGGTACAGCGTGTAAATTTAACTCATTTCTCGAAATATTATTGAATCTACTTCACCGAGACAGTGCTAAAGTTATGTATTATGTGTCTGAAATATATGGGTAAGGAATATTTTGTATATCCTCTGCAAATAAGGCATGGGCGTTCCAATTCACCCCTTTGAAATGTGTCTGATAACATGTCGTGGGGTGGGAACCCTGTGAATTATTCATGAGGGTGCTTGAGCCTGTCACAAGGGGTGGGGGGAGTTAGTAAAATCGATCTGGAAGGTCATACTTACCGACTACTTGACAAATGCTCTAGGAAGGTGGAAATGTCACGCGGAATAGCAAAATACTCGTTGTTTTTATTAAATTCTCGCTGCGATAAATGGTAGAGTTAGTACTTATGCAACAGTGCTCCCTTTCTCTCTCTAGTCAATAACATCAGACAAGGTCTTCGAGTCGATAGGATAGGGAGTTTTGAAGGCCATTTTCACCATTTTTGTACACAGTGAACAATGATAAAGAAACATGTTTTGTACAGGTGATAGAAATCAAGTAGGTCAAACCTTTTGTAATCAAATAATTCTTGTTTTGTCCTTTTGGGTACCTGGCAGGATTTTTATCAATTTTTTGGAACCCCTTAACAACATTGTTATCCTATTCGTATAAACTTTCAATAGTGCTTACTAGTTTTCTAGAATTAGCATAATTAGTGATTCCTGACTCAATTTTGAGTAAAAAATGTGAAATTTTGGGATCCGGTGACATTTATCATTTTTTAAATTTATTGAATGGAACCAAATTTTTCATTCACATTTTATATTGGTCACTGAGCTAAGTGACCTTTCAACCCTTCGCCTTGACCCCGAGTGTTCTGATTGCAATGCATTCTGATTTATTGTGTTTCCGGTGAATTAAAAAACAACAAAAAAAGCTCTGGAGACCAAAATTTTCTTAAATTTTTTTACTCCAAATAAGGTCAGAACCACTGGTAATAGTAAATCGGGTACATTTCTTAACATCATGTATACCTACATGGTAATGTCTTTGTAATTCATTGTATTATATAGTATTTACTTAGATTGATCATAGTGTAATAAATTTTAGTTGTTACTTTACCGTTTAATTATTTCTTATACTAAAAGCATTCAAAGGTCAAAAAATCAGAGTTTTAAGTAAGACGATATAATTTAAAACGATTTTAAAAACTTCAACCCAGAAAAAATAAGATGGCGAATAATCCAATGACAATTAAATGAACCTTCTCAACACATGCGCACGAATACCTTTAATTAGATCAACATTGAAGCAATTTCTTCCCGTAGAATGAGAACTCAAAACGACTGCCGTTAAACAGGATCCATTTGCTTTTATTACCTTTAAAGGAGATACATATCTGGCCAGAGAGTATACAATTTCCCCCTCAGTGTCTTTGTTTAAGGGAGTCCTTACAGTCCTGACCCGGCCGTCACAGGACATCAGATATCTTGATAAACCGATGATTTGGGTCGCGACGGGATCTGACACTCGGGGACTATGGATGTCCAAGAGACTGTGGAAGATAATAGATAATATGCCAATGTTTCACCAAGCGGATTCAAGTAATTCGTAATTGTTTCTAAGATCGAGTCATATTATATTTACTGTTACGCTTGTCTCCAATTTATGTGTCTGGGATATTAAACGTATTATTCTCTTGCTCTATTGAATTTATCGTAAAAATGTAGTGTATTTTTCAACGCTTCTGAACGTTCACAGTAAAAATATAAGCAGGTTGGTTGTTGGACTTTTTGATAGATTGAAAATAAGAACATATTTTGTAGCTCTCATAAAACCACGAACAAGAGCTTTCGTTACAAGTTACAAGTTATTCCTTTTTTTTAAACATTAAAAAAAAAGGAATAAGCAATTTGGAGTCTGGCCCTTTTTATTAGCTAAATTTAGCAAATTTCCTCCATAATTTAGAAAAGCTCCATAGCTCATGATTGAAATGATGTAGTTAGTAAAAAATAGTTGCCTTGACCTTAAAAATCTAAACAGCTAAGCTATGCCTACTTAATGACGACAGACATATTTTCTTTGCTGCTCTTAATAAAAGTTTTCATAAAGTAAAGATTTTACTTTTACATAGATATTTTTATATATCCATACTCATAAATTCTCTAACATTTTATATACCAACAATATTTTTTTAATATGTGTAACCAACCTTTCATCTTAAATATATATTTATTTTTAATCATTGAAGATAATATTAACAACTTTCAAGCCGAAACACGAAACCGGAAAGATACAGAAAAGAAAAAGATAACGGTAGATGCTGGGAATCGAACCCAGGACCTCATGGTCTATTTGGGACCTGCGCTCTATGAAAACTAAACTAAAGTCGAAGAATGATACCGATAAAAATGACAGCATGGATTTGGGTATGTTGGAACCGGATGTACTATGAGGTCCTGGGTTCGAATCCCACCTGCTACCGTTATATTTTTCTTTTTTATTTGGGAGTTGTTAATATTGTCTCCAATGATTTAAAATATATGACAATGAGGTTTATACGCTTCAAATAGTTATTCTGAAATTTTCAGTTTTTTTTATTTTTTTTAGTTCATATTCTTTTCACAAATGTTCAAAAGAGCAAATTTGAGCATTCCCACATAACGGGCTAAAATTAATCTCGTATGACTGAGACAGTAAAGTCACGTTTATTAACCCCCGGCAAACAACAATAAGTCACAAAGGGTGAAATGAGTTCGTCAAATCCCCCACCGTGTGGATGTGGTGTATAGAGTCTGGAGCTGAATCTGAGCTATTAAACCTGTACGAGTCAAATAACGCACGTAAACCTGCTTTAATCTCGGGGTGTAAATAAAATATTTTAAGTCATGGATTTTTTAAAGCTCTTCTGGAGAATAAAGTCAATTTTGAAGCTTTTAGTTGGGTTTGAGGGTGTACTTTAATCGTATAAACTTTAACGCGTTAAAACACGACAGCTATTAATTATAATATCATAGTTTTTATGAAACGGTATTCAACTTACACGATTTTTACATGCGGAATATATATGGTTATCACAAAATAGTATTTGACTGTTTTATTATGATTTTACAACCCGGTTTCGCTCGAGTACTATACTGTTGACAATATATCGCTTCATTTGAACTTATTATATCTGTACCAGACGTGTTGAAACTTATTGGCCAATCGTCCATTCCACTCTCCGCCACTGGCCACATTCCTCAGGAGTGGACCACCCAGGAAGTTACACGTGTCTAACGCCAACTAGGTAAAATACCGTATTGCAAACTCCCTTTTTGTATTTGTATTATTATCTATTATTGTTTGCAAATGAACTGTTTCTTGTTAAACTTGTAAATCTCCCCAAAACGGCATAATAAACTATTTGAATAATGCCGTAATGAGGAGATGCCTTAAATAATAATTGTTGTGATTTTTATTATGTTTTAACATTTTTATATATCTACTTACAACTTGCCCAGAACAGTGTAATGAAATACTGCGCTGGGAGAATCAACTTTGTCACGTTTATTGCTCCCTACGACCAAATAACGAAGCCACATTGAAAGTGCTATGCTATCTGGACGTGGGAAAACATTGACAGCAGTAAACACAGTTATAATCAACCTGAAACAAACAAAAAGAAAACTAAAATTGTAAAATCACCTAAATTGCCTTTAAACGGACCCTTTATGTAACACCGAGTTGGAACAACTCGGTCAAATGGGTCGCCCGCAGTTTGAAGCAACATATGTACGCCACTGGAGCGCGCCTATTTGCAAGCTCGGGCTGCAACACAGTAGGGGGTGACATTTTACCGTGTTCGCCAAATAACATAAATAGGTCTACTTAATACAAATAAAGGCAGTCGTAAATTATCAGCAGATGAGAAAAGGTCTTTCACTTTCGTCTTCCCTACTACCACTTCTCCAACAAACTACTTGCTGCCTGAAGAATTCTGAGAACCACATCGAACGGGACCGAGCCCCCTTTGGCCTGAGAATTCCTGGAACTCCCGCAAGTTGAGAGTGCCTTTGGATCTGGCACCTTATCGATAACGAGTGACCTTTCGATACAGCAAAGAAAGGTGTCGAAAACCTCGGCCCGCAGTCGATTATAAGTAATCTCTCGAGCCGGATCTCAGCCACTCGCCTTCGAGAATGTCAGCACCAGCTCTACGCTCGCGGAATGCCACCCAAGGCGAAGGGACGCCTCAACCGCCCACCTAGTGCCCCCATACACAAAGCACTGGGTGCGTGACGACCAGCAGCATCCAACGCGACATCCCTCGAAGGGAACGAGAGTGGCTTCGGATCCGGTACCTACAAAAATTTACAGTCTTGTGACGACAGGTGGTCGCACGAGAGGTTTTTCGCGCCGAACAAGAAAGTGTCGAAAGCCTCGGCCCGCCGTCGGTTACAATATCTGTACCTGGGAAGAATGGGACATCATATTCACTGTATACCGAAATAGACCTTCATCTATCGTTGGTGGAATCCTTATCTACCTATCGCTGGTGGAATCCTTATCTATTTATCGTTGGTGTAATCCTTATCTATCTATCATTGGTAGAATCCTTATCTATCTATCATTAGTGGAATCTTTATCTATCTATCATTGATGGAATCCTTATCTATCTATCATTGGTGGAATCCTTATCTATCTATCATTAGTGGAATCTTTATCTATCTATCATTGATGGAATCCTTTTCTATCTATCGTTGGTGGAATCCTTATCTATCTATTCTTGGAGGAATCCTTTATAAGATATGGAATGACTTCATGGAGGCATTCAAGAAAAACAAGTCTTACTTTAGTTAAAAATGTACAATATTTCATAATCAAATTGCTCTTGAGCAAAGCTGAATATGAACAAAGACATAATGTATCTAAATCATTGCTATACAATTCTGTGAATTTTTTCTCTGTTCATGGTATATTGTGGTTTAAAATTGTGAATTCGCATACATCTCAATCTGAATATAACAAAATAGTGGTACGTGATCATAACACAAAACTAACTGCAAACGATGGACTTCTAATTCCCAGATACTCGTACATAATTAAATACGGTCAAAAATCCTTAAAATACCGTGTCCCAAAAATTTATAACATGTTTCCCAATTGAATAAAAAATTGCGAACTAATTTTCCGAAGGAGATGTATACTGAAAAAAATGGTTGTGTGAAAAAGATTTTTGTATTAAAAGTTTTTTCTTTCTTTTCTCCTTTTTTCTGATTTTCTCTATATTTTTTATGCCATTTTTGGTTTCGATTTTTCTTATATTTTGTAAACTTTTTATGTATTTAAATTTTTTTGTAAATATGTTTTTTTTATAATAATATGATATACACGCACCTATCTTAAATTTAAAATGTGAACTGTTTTAAGAACCCATTGACAAACCAATCAAATACTAATACAACCGGTTTACAATTAGACAAATTTGAAGTTTTAGAAATCAGAAAAAGCGTTAATAGTGAATTAAATTTAATTAATCATCATTTTTTTTAAATAGCTATTTTTTGTATGTAATAAAAATATTTTCTTCTTAATTTCTCATGTAAATTTGTTATTCAATTTTTATAATCATTATTTATTAACATTTTTGATTGATTACTTACCTACCTTAATCGATTTTTGTTTATGTTTGTAATTCGTCTATTCTTGCATTATTGTGTTCTATGTTTATCATTTGCCTATACTTGACATAATTATTTTTTAGTACTCTATATATTTCTTATGAAGAAAGCATCGCTTTCGAAACATGTGGATATGTGTATGTTAATAAAGTGGTGAATACAAAATAATTTTTAACTAGTTTTGTAAATTAAGTTAAAATTAAAGAGAAAATTGTTAGGTAATTTCTGGCAATAAAGCAAGGCCAATTTTACGAAGTCAAATTTAATAGTTCGAAAGTTTTTGCTACTTAAGCGCAAAGATTTTCTATTATATTTAAATAGTTTGTATATGAACACATCAAAAAGAGTTTGAAATGATATTTTTATTCACAATTGCTGTAATGAAAATAAATGTCTGAAAAGTACTCACTTGTATGTTTGTCCTTGTAGCAACTGGTGCATTTTATATTGTCTCAGTGTATTAAGTTGCCTACTTATCATTCAGCCGAGCCGGGATCCAGTTTTTCCCCTCGCTCCGAGTAATCTACGTTATGTGACACAGACACTAAATATACATTTCCAGCTGCGAATAGAGTTTGACAAATCGCTTATCCCAACCACCCTACGTCAACGAATTGCTGCGTGACATCTTGGGGAGCTTTGTATCAGGCAATGAAGAATTATAGAGGATGTTACATTGGTCTCAAGGAAGAATGTATTGTTAAGACATGTTTTAGAGGCAACCGCCTCTTTGTCATTTTTTATACATATTTAGATCGCAAGGGACAATCCAGCAGATGGAAATTATATTTCTTCTAATGGCTTTCGGCAGTAACCAATTGTATTTAATAAGTCCGGTAAGTATTATTTATAATTATTAATTGTTTTTGTGTTTAATTCGTATAACTGTATTTTATTTTTAAATATTAATTTTTTAATTTTTTTTTTATTTAGTAACAAGTCGTCACAATGTGAATTAACCGCAGTTCGAAAATGGCCTTAAACGCCGAAACAGCTGTCACAATAATAAATAACTAAAACTACTCGCAGAACTTAATAACATTATTAAATTTGATTTACATTAAATTTAAAAAATATATTTATTTATTTATTTATTTATTCATTCATTAACGCCCAAAAGGGCTTTTACATATTTAACATTAAAATGATTATGTGTACAGAACTTAAAAGAAAAAAATAACATGATGCATAGTTGGTATATAAGTGTAACATATTTATGACATAGAAAGAAAAAAAGAGGAACAAGTTTTTGGATTGTAGATGAGTATAAAGATAATATATATATAAAACATAACAATTAAACAATAGCTCTTATACGATGCTCTTATAATTGTTGCAACATAAAAATATCGTTCAGGTATCTTTTAAACATGGGTAAACTTATATTAAATATATCTACAGCAGAGGTGAATTTATTTCCAAGTATATGTAGACGAGAAATGGGTGCATGCATTTGGTAGTTTGTTCCAGAATTATTGTTACAGAATAACATATTTTGCCGAGTTTGTCGATGAGGTACTTTGAAATTGATTAGTTGCAGGAGTTCACAACAGTCTAATAAGGAATAAATAATTTTAAATAAAAAGTTAAGTCTGTTATTTTTCTTCTGTTTTCTAAAGTATGTATTTTGAGTGTATTTAGCAAGAATGTATAGTTTATGTGTTGTATTGGTATGTGTAGTTTCATGTTATTAAAACCTAAGAATTTGCGCTGCACGCGTTCAATATTTTTTATATGAATGATATAGTATGGGGACCACACTATTGAATTGTATTCTAACATGCTGCGCACTGGTGACAAATATACGATTTTTATAACTTCCAGCGAATCAAAGTCTTTGATAGTTCTAATTATAAATCCCAATGTCTTCATACCTTTATTAGTTATTTGTTGTATGTGATTTACAAAATTTAATTGTGTATCAAACAAAACTCCGAGATCACCAATTTCGTTGACTTTTTCTAAGATTTTGTTATCTATAGCGTAGTTAAATGATAACGGAGTTTTGATTCGACAAAATGTTAGTGTCTTGCATTTATCAACGTTGAGAAATAAGTTATTAGCGATACACCAATTATGTAATTTATCGATGTTTAACTGTAAGATTATGCACTCGCTACTATTGGATATTTCTTTGTATAGTTTAATATCATCGGCAAAAAGTAGAACTTCTACATCGTCGAAACAGGTTATTATGTCATTAATGAATATTAGGAATAGAATGGGACCGAGATGACTTCCTTGTGGCAGACCACTAGTTGCATTAAGTACCTTAGATTTTAAAGACTTAATTTTGACGAACAAGATTCTGTTAGATAAGTAACTTGAGAACCAATCCAACATGTTGCCTCTCAGTCCTAGTGCATATAATTTCTAAGTAATAATTTATGGGATACTTTATCGAAAGCTTTTGAAAAGTCTGTATAGATACTGTCAACTTGTTTTTTATTCGTGAAGGATTCCGTAATATAGTTTTGGTAAAGTAATAGATTAGTAGTAGTTGATCTTCCACTGACGAACCCGTGTTGTTTTTATCAATTACTTTGAGTATTGATGGATAAATTAAGTCGAGAACAAGGGATTCAAAAATTTTTGGGAGTGCTGATTGTATACATATAGGACGATAGTTTTTATGTCTGTGTCATCACCTTTTTTGAAAATTGGGGTAATATAACTAGATTTCCAACGAGTTGGAAAATGTCCAGAAGAAAGTAAATTGTTAAATAATGTGGTAAGTGGACTTGATATTGTAGATGCGCATTGTTTAAAAAATATTGGCGGAATGTTATCTGGGCCTGCAGATTTGTTGGGGTCAAGGGAAAGTATTTTATTTAGGCAAGATTCCCGTGTAATGTGGCAGTTCTGTAAATGTAACGTGTTATTATATGTATATGATGGTATTTTATTTTCAGATATTTCGTCTTCGTATACGCTTTGGAAATGATCCGCAAACAAATTAACAATGTCGATGGTGCCATTAGCTATTTTTCCATCATAGTGCATTGTAGGGGGGTAGTCTGAGCTTTCATTGTTTAATTTTTTGACAAAATTCCACAGGTTTTTTGACTCCAGTGCATTTTTCTCAATGGAGGTGGTGTGTGCTTTATAGCACAGTTTGGATAGTATTTTACATTTTTTTCTTGTTGCTGAAAATTTTGAGTAGTCATCGATTAGGTGAGTAAGTTTAAAAATTTTGTGCAACTGTTTTTTTTGTTTGAGCAGTAATATAAGGTCCGTGGAGAACCAAATTGGATATGTTCTGTGTTTTGGTGAATACGATGGTACATAAGATTTTATGTTATTGGAAAATGTTTGATAAAGTTTTTCTAAGGTTTGTTCGATATTACTATCATCAGTCAAGAAAGTCCAATCAGTATTACTGAACTGGTAATTAATAGAAATGTAATCGGCGTTTTTGAAATTGAGTGTTGTTTGTTTCAATGTGGGTTTGTATATGTACATATTAACTGTAATGTGTAGGGGAGGATGATGACTATCCACCGTTATGAGCGGATCGTTTGACTTTTCAACAGACAGTTTAGAGCAGTTAGAGAGAGCTAGATCTAAAAGGCGGTCACATATATTGTACACAAAATTATGTTGATGTAAATTCAAATAGTTTATCGTATCTATCACTTCACGTGCTGGGTCATTACAACTTTCATTAATAATATAGCCATTGTCACTAAAATTCCATTTCAAATTGGGAAGATTGTAATCACCGACGATAATAATTTTAGATGTAGGATGTTTTGAAGTGAGAAATTCAATGTCTTCACAGTGTTTCTTGTATGTTTGAATATCAGAGTTTGGTGGTATGTATATAGTTCCAATGATGATTTTTTCCATGGGGGTAATAATTTGCAAAAATAATTGCTCCAGCGAGCTATTTTGTGTGTTTAGTTTTTTTACTGATAAAGTTTCCTTAGTTGCTATCAGAACTCCGCCTCCTCTTGATTTGGTACTAGATTTTGAGTTTCTGTCGTACCGAAATATCTTGT